>SKCR01040861.1:0-158443 GCA_019454045.1 Zanthoxylum bungeanum | reverse complement strand
CTCCCACTGGGTAAGGGAATCTCACATAAGCCCACTACAACCGTATCCAGATAGTCACAACTCCCGAATCGCAACTGTATCTCTCCAGATTTCAGTTGTCTACATTCCTTCAACACCTGCAATGAATTACAAATGTGAACAGGACAAGCAGAATCTAAAATCGATGTTATTTCCTTCAGAAGCTAAGGATATATCAATAACATGAAAAATAAAAGTACCTAATGTCGATGCTCTTTCCTTCATAATCTGGGCAAGGTAGTCAGGAGATTTCCTCTTCCAGTGCCTGATCTTCTGGCAGTGATGGCACTTGTCTTCGAAAGCTCTCTTGGGCTTCGCTATCTTAGCCTGCGGAGGAACATTGAAACCCTTCATCTTCTTTCCATTCGTCTTCTTCCCCTTTGACTTGGAGTGGGAAGAAGCGTAAAGTGAAGTGGGTTCGGAAGGCGAGTCGGCACTCATTTCCTCAAATCCCTCTCCACTGTGGGAAGCATCCTATGCGACTCACGGTAAATAGAATGAATATTGTTCATGTTGAAGTACATTACAAACTGGTGATATGATGCTGGGAGCAAACTAAGAATGACACTTCATCCTAGAGTATCATTGAGAGGGAAATCATTGCACTTCAATTGATCGAACATATCAATCAAATGAATCACTTGTGTGCTAACAGCCAGTCCCCATCGAGTTTTAAATGGAACAGTTCCATTACAACTCTATGAACCAAATATGTTCTTGATTCATAAATGATTTTCGGAGTTGTGTCATCATGCTATATGCATCAGGCATCTCAAAATATTGCCTCTTCAGTTCAAAATCTAAAGATGTGAGATATATGATTTAACCCTTAAATCATAATCTTTCCATTCAGGAAAATCTCAATCTATTTCGATGATGCATCATCATATATTACAAGGGGTACTGGACCCTCCAATATATATCACAGTTTCTCGGATCCGAGGACAATCCTCAAATCCATATCCTAGTCAGAAAAGTTCTCAGTGCCTTCGTAACATCCCTAATATAGTAAATGCTACCGGCAGGGGATAGAAAGTACTAACCCAATAAGCCTCTGACTCTGATAACTGCCAATAAATATCTGATACTCTTTTCTCTATAGTATGTATGGGACCGTAACCCAGACTCAACAACTTATCATGCAAACTCAACTTAAAAAAAAAGAACTGTATACATAAATCACCTGTCTTTACAATGACTATCACAAAATCAAATACTATTATATGACTTTTGTTTGACTCTGACTCGAACTGGTGTACTTCATACTCTAGTGACTGCATTAGTATCCATCATTTCGATCTCGTCCTCTGGGAATACCTGTAAAACAGACACTGGGAGTGGGAAGGTTAGACCGTTGTATGATCTAAGTGAGTGGACGAAAAATGAAAAACTGTTATAAAACATCTAGTTCTAAAACCGAAAACTCATGAAATGGCTTTATAAGAAAACCGGTTTCTGTCTTAAAACTCTGAGCTTCTTTCTAAAAATCTCTTATGAAACTGTTGTTTCTGGAAACTTTTTTTTCTAAAAGTTCTTTTTGAAAACTATAACTGAAAGAACTTTCTGAAAACTATAACTGAAAACTATTTCTGAAATATTTGTCTCTGTCTGAAAAACCTGACGCATGAGGGCGTTACGTATCGTCGTCCCCCAAAGCATGCCACTACTGTCTCTGAAACTGATAGTCTTAAGGCATTACGCATCGTCATCCTCCAAGCCACAAAAATAAAACTGGGGGTGCAGATCTATGCTACCACCCAGGCTCTGAAACTAGTGTCTAAGGGCGTTATGTATGGCCGTCCCCTCAGTCCTCTACATGTGCACATGTTTCTGTCTGTCAACTCCAACTTTGTCAAGTTACATACTGGGGTGATTTTTCCCTCATGCCCCGAAATCATAAAACCATGATTTGTATCCGAAAATTGTAAGAAACATTTTCTGAAAGAATTTCTTTCTCAATTAAAACATAAACCATAACTTTGTATGAAATAACTGTAAAGAAAATCTTCTAACGCACTAAAACGTAAAAGTGTAAGTTTGAATCAGAAATAACATAATAAAAGTCAGTTTAAAAGAAGTGTGTCCACTCACAGTTTTGGAATATCACCGGCATTACTCACTTGCTGAAGAATTCTGGTTCCTGCGATAATCTAAAACTGACAATCTTGGTTAGAATTGGGCTGGGGAACATATTCCGAAGTAAAATAATTCATCCACTCAAGTACTTATATCATTTCAAAACGTATTATATTATATCATGATGTACTGTGTAATTACGGACTGATACGAGACCCATAGGGTGGCCTCTAACACGCTGGGGTGGAACTAGAATGGTTTAAAATCAATTTGGCGGAATTTCTGTCTTCGCGTCACGATGAAATTTTCTTGCTCATCGCAACGCGCATCATCCAGAAGTATGTCTAATTTTCCCAGGTAACGTCGTGACTCAAAACTTCCTACGCGCCGTGACGTGAACCACACCCGTGAAGCTTCCGTGAATTCCAGCACTTATCACGACGCGAGATCTTCCTGCGTCATGATGCAGACCTGATTCCAATGTTTTTGCATTTCTTTTCTCATGCGATTTTTACCCAATTGTATCCCTAATGCATATGTAATCAATCCAATACACTATCTATCACATTATATCAATTCTATAAAATTTGAACTACCATTTCATCATCAAAACAACTCTTTAATCTCACAAATCTTATCTTAAACTCATTATCTAAAACTTTATAATTCTTGAACATCCTCCAATAAAATCCATTTTTTAGTTTACTAACCACTTCATCACAACTACTAGCATGCCAATGAAACTACCACAAGATTATTTAATCAAAATTCCATAACTTAAAATTTGGGACAAGATTCTTAACCTTTTTGTTGGATCTTCCTCATTCCTTAAGTTCCATGGACGCTAAAGCTTCTTTGCTTCTCCCTCTCTTCTCTTCTTTCTTTCTTTTCCTTCTTTCTTTCTTCTTTCTTCTCTATTTTCTTCCTCTCCTCACGTCTTATTATTTCTTTTCTTTTCATTTCATTTTAATTTTTGAGAATTAGTGAATATTGAGTCCTTTATATAGTGGGGGTTGTATGTTATTTGAAAGGTTAGGGAAAGTGTAGAGTGTGTAGAAAATTTGAGATTTTTTCATTTGACCCCGAAATCATCGTTCATCTGAAATTTTGACTTATGTTTTTGACATATTTCTGGTCAGATTTTGGAAGAATGTTTAACGTGGAAGTTGTAGGTCTCAATCTCAGATTTTCGAAGATATAAAATTCATAAAAATCAGAGTTTATATGAAAATATTATGCCCAAATACCATGGCGTGTTCAAAGGGAACATTGTACAATCTCGTCTACAGTCTCGTCCCGGGACTTTGAGGAATTTACCGATTTTCCCCAAAGTCATCCATGAGTATATTTGAGTCTTAACATAATTTATTTTATGTGTCTTCATCCCTTTCGTAACAGTACAGTTGTATACAGTAGTAAAAACTATCGGTCGTTATAAATTATCCCTTCCTTAAATAGGATTCATCCTCGAATCCTTTCTAAACTTAGGACCCTGCCATAGATCAAAGGGTTTACAGGCTCTCTTCCTATACCACTAGCTGAACTGACCTTATACTAATAACTATCTTGTATAATCTGCTATGACCTTTTTACCTTTCTGTGAACTAACTCACGTCCGCCTTAATCTTTCTATTATCTTGGCTTCTGTTTCATACCTTGTGCTTTTTAAATTCTTGATCGAGAGGGGTGACTCTTCATCTTGTTCCTATAACTTTTTTTGGTTACTTTACACTACGGCCATGCTAAAGTCCTTATGATGCACCAAGGAGCCTCATTCCTAAATCTTTCATTATACTCTGTTTATTCTAGCTCATTACTCGCATGAGTTATCAGTTTTGAATGATTCTAGTTTTGTGGTTTATGTCCACTGCTTCTATTTCTTGACAATCAAGACTGCTTATATTTATTCTATAAGAAGATATGTTCTAAGAATCTCCTTACTAAGAACTCAATGCCCTTTTTTCGTATACCTCACAACTATTGGGCTAGGTTTTTTAACTTTACTTACGGCTCTTTTATCTCTCTAGGTACTTACGCTTTTCTAATGGGTTCTTTTACCTTGGCTTTGACTCTGTAAGGTATATACATCTACCTTCGTACTAGTCTGCTTACCAGTTCTTTGCTATAATTCTCTTGCCTCTAATTATTTGTATTACTTAAGAGCTTATAATGCAGGGTCAGACTCTTTATGTAGTCCTTGCTCATTATTATCACATATCCAATGGCTTCACTGGGAGCTTAACTGTATGTATACTTCTGCTTATACTGTTCTTCATACCTTTACTTTCATCGCTACTGCAAGTCTAGTTACAGTGTTCTTTACTGACTTATTCTTCCAAAGGCTAGTGCTATCGAGTATCATCGCTTAATTTTTATGCAACTATGCCTTGTCTTTGAGATTCTCCTACTATACTAACTGTAATTTTGCAGTAACTTATCTCCTTATTTTCGTACTATTTGATACATCTACCAAACCACCCATACACGTGGCTTAGGCCGTCCCAAACCCATAGTGGTTTGGTCAACTAAGTTTGGGGATGGGAACTTAATGTGAACTAACACGTAAGGGATATTTGGTTGCATTTCGATACTACGAAACCTTGTAGTCACACACTTTTTCTTTACTTACTAAGTATTCTTCTACTACCGTCACTGCACCTTCACAGCTTTACTTCTAATATTTTTCCTTTGCACTCTTTTTGCCTTCTGTCTGTCTTACGTTATACTAAGAACTCATATGGTCTATGACTCTGGTTTCCTTATTCGAATGATATATTTTCCTTTCTCTATCCATTATTGTGTCTAACAGTGGTTCCTTTGTATCCTAGTTAATACTTGACTACTACTTTATCCTTGTACCACACCATCTGAACAACTTCTTTCCTAACTCTTTGATCTAGCACTGTCTCTTACTTTTATTATGTTCTTAAACTATGGCATAAGGTCTTTTCTCTAGTTTTCTTCCATTATACTTTCACTTATTCCTGGGAATGTCTTGAGGTAATCATCAGGATCCACCTCTGCTGTTGTTGTCTAACGAGGGTTAGGAGGGTGGGCCCTTGTTCTGAGGCCTTTCTGGTTATGGTGATCTAGTTGCACATATAACTTATTTATAAGTTTGGAACCTATGTGTATACATGTTTGATAACTTTCCTCACACTAGGGTATGACTACTAAAACTGTCTGGTTATTTCTTCCAACTTTACTTCTGATTACCTTCGACTATTGCACTCATTGCCCCTTCTACGAAGTTCTTGTTTTCCAAGAACTTCCTCGTACTATCTCTGTACTTTTTCCTATCTTATCTTTGTTGTTTTACCTTCTAAAGTTATTATTTCCCCTCTATGGGTGCCACTATACTCTTTTTATTATTTTTCCTTAAGAAACTCACTCTGCAGCTGAGGTTTTTTTTCTTATCTAAGTTCCTTGAACCCCTTGCAACTTTACTTTCTAGAAAACTCTATCAATCTTGATTATTTAGAACATCTTTGACTAAATCTCCAGTTCAGGTATTACTTTTTACCTAGTCTTTTTCCTTCTCATCTCAGTTCCTTGAATTTCTTATATCTTTATTTCCCTAGAAACTCCATCATCTTTGATTGCTTAAGGCATCTCTTATTAGTTCTTGGGTTCACGTACTATTCTTTATCTAATTTCTCATTCTTATTACCATGGGTCTTTTATAAGTTACTCACTTTAATCTTAAGAGTCATTCTCCCTAATTTCTTTGTATTTATAAGTCTTTACCCTTTTAAAGGCACCTTAATTTAATGATGGCCTCTAGACTAGCTCCACTTATTGTGACTTCAAACTATTCTGGCTCATGCTGCTTGTCTATATCTCTTTGAACTCATCGATTTGGCTGTCTAGCTATTTCGTAATTCACCTAACCTGTCAACTCTCTTCTTTATCGGTCCTTATTTTCTAGACTCTAAGTTGAGTGGGGAGAATATACATTCTATAGGAATTTAGGATACGGATTCTGTTTAACACTTAACCTGATGATAGTCGGATTAGATGTTTGCCTGATTTTCTAAAATCAACATTTCTAAAAGGAAGGGCCATCATTCGCTCTGCATGAATCTGGTTGACTACTTCATATCTTAATGTCCTTTGTCCTTTATCAATTACTCTGGGGTCTTCACTTATCTTGCTGTCTCCCTACTTCTTTTTTTTATATCACTATAAGTATTGAATCCTCTTGACACTTTTGTTTCCTTCTTCCTGTCTTCATATTTTACCTCTTGGCTCTACGCCATACTATTTGGGCTAGTCGTGGTTCACTATTCTAACTTCTTTCTAGATATTCATTCTCTATTCTTGCTATAAGTCTCAGCTATGGCACTTTGCTCTATGATTTATACTACTACTTTTATCACTTCTAAATGCCCCCAACCTCACGCGTCTATTCTTGTATACTCCCACGGATTTCTACTGACTTTGGGGTAATATATAGGTTCTACTAGGTTTGATCTATCCTATGGACTTCTACTAGAACTGCAAGCCTCTTACTAACTTGCCTTGGTCTTTGGGCTATACTAGGTTATCTTCTTTATATCCTCAAGACTTCCTTAATCTCTTTCTGGGTGATCTGCCATTCAAGGTCCTTTTATTTTTTGAGATGGACTCTCGTTGGGTTTTCTTATGGTCGCCTATACTCAGGCTGATAGGAACTGCTTATATCTCATTGGTTCTTTTCTTTATGCCTCGGGGAGTTTCTTTATCCTTGTTCTAGTACTTTATATCCTGATGGATTCTATTGCTCATGTAGGATAGGTATGAGATAGGTTCAGTTAGTGTAGCTTCCTTATCTAGTGCACTGGAAGGTTCGAAGACTAGATAACTTAAGGTCTTGTCTCTATCGAATTGCTGGGGGTAAGGTAACTAACCATTCATATTTCCTGCTTGTGAATCTAGGTCAGGGTTTGGGGATCTGGAATTCTCAAAATCCTTTTTGGCATCTCGATCCATTTGGACTCTCAAGACTAACCTTGATTTCCTACTTCTGTTATCTTGCTGGCTTTCTCCTTGCTACTAAAAAACTCAATATCTATACGAATTACTCAGTTGCTATGGAATTGGCTTGAAGGAAACTTTTCTGAGGAGGAATGAAATCTTACATTAGTAGGAAATTCTGAAACTTGATGGGTTTTCTCTATTCTCTTGGCTACTATAGGTTCATGTACTTTCTTACTGATCTTATCATGTATCTCTATCTTTTCTTACTTCTAACTACTTAATCATCCTTACACTTTCCTTACTTCTCTCCTAGCTTTCTCTTTCTCTTTTACTTTCTTGGATAACTTTCTTTGGAACTTATTATCTGGTTCCCTAGCTTATACTGAACTTCAGGGAGTAATATAGGATGATTACGGAATGATTCCTAACTATAGTAACTGCCAATTATGTCTGATACTCTTTTCTCTATAGTATGTACGAGACCGTAGCCTAGACTCAACAACTTATCATGCAAACTCAACTCCCAAAAAAAAGAATTGTATACATAAATCACATGTCTTTACAACGACTATCACACTACCAAAGACTATTATATGACTTCTGTTTGACTCTGACTGGACTCTTACTCTATCTGACTCAAACTGGTGGACTCCATACCCTAGTGACTGCATCAGTATCCATCCTCTCGAGCTCGTCCTCCAGGAATACCTGTAAAACAGACACTGGGAGTTGGGGGTTAGACTGTTGTATGATCTAAGTGAGTGGACAAAAAATTAAAAAATGTTATAAAACTTCTAGTTCAAAAACCGAAAACTCATGAAATGGCTTTATAAGAAAAATGGTTTCTGTATTAAAAATCTGAGCTTCTTTCTAAAAACCCCTTATAAAACTACTTTTTCTGGAAACTTTCTTTTCTAAAAGTTCTTTCTGAAAACTATAACTAAAAACTGAAAACTATTTCTGAAATCTGTGTCTCTGTCTGAAAAACTTGACGCATGGGGGCATTACGTATCGTCATCCTCCCCATACGCCTAACTAGAGCCAGAAGTGCAAATCCATGACTTTGGGGCGTTTACGTATCGCCGTCCTCCAAAGCATACCCCTACTGTCTTTGAAATTGGTGGTCTTGGGGCGTTACGTTTTGTCGTCCCCCAAGCCACAGAACTAGAACTGGGGGTCCGGATCTATGCTACCACCAAAGCTCTGAAACTAGGGTCTAAGGGTGTTATATATCGTCGTCCCATAGCTCTGCTCTAGGATCTAAGGGCATTATGTATCATCGTCCCCTCAGTCATCTACATGTGAACATGTCTCTGTCAGTCAATTCCAACCGTGTCAAGTTACATATTGGGATGAGTTTTCTCTCATGCCCAGAATCATAAAACCATGATTTGTATCTGAAAATTATAAGAAACATTTTCCGAAAGGATTTCTTTCTCAATTAAAACTTAAGCCATAACTTTGTATGAAATAACTGTAAAAAAATGCTTCACGGGTGTGGTTTGTGTCAAGATTCTTTACCTCACTTTTGTTGGATCTTCCTCATTCCTTAAGTTCCATGGATGCCAAATCTTCTTTTCTTCTCCTTCTCGTGTCTTCTTTCTTTCTTTCCTTCTTCTTATTTCTTATTTTTTTTCTCTTTTCTTCCTCTCCTCACGTTTTCTTCTTTCTTTTCTTTTCATTTCATTTTAATTTCTGTGAATTTGTTAATAGTGATTCCTTTATATAGTGGGGGTTGTATGATATATGGAAGGTTGGGGAAAGTGTAGAAGTGTGCAGAAAATTTGAGATTTTTGCATTTTACCCCGAAATCACTATTCATCTGAAATTTTGACTTGCATTTTTGACCTATTTCTGGTCAGATTTTGGAAAAATATTCAACGCAGAAGTTATAGGTCTCGATCTTAGATTTCTGACGATATAAAATTCATAGAAATCGGAGTTGGTATGAAACATATACGCCCCAAATTCCACGGCTGTCCATAGGGGAACATTGTACAGTCTCGTCCTGAGACTTTGAGGGATTTACGGATTGTCCCCAAAGTCATTCCATGAATATATTTGAGTCTCAAAATAATTTATTTTATATGCCTTCGTCCCTTTCGTAATAGTACAATTGTATACAATAGTAAAAGCTACCAGTCATTACAGCCTTTGGCTTATTCGTATCCAACATACAAGCAAATGGGTCGGTCGAAGAAGCCGCCATCGCAAATCTATCACATAGATAGCGAATCAATGATTAGCAGACAAAACAGTTTCTTATTATATCAAAGGCATTAGATATATCATGGATTTTTAATCTAAAATGCCTCTCTCATTATTTCATGCAAAACTATAATCCCCAAACAGAATACATAACATGCAATAATCAAATTAAATACAATAGTGAAAAATGGACCCCAAGAATATATTTCAGCTCACAGCTTTGGCACATTCTTGCCTACGTATATTCATTAGGTAGATAATTCATTGTCAATCACTCACCAGTGACTCCTGAGCTTCGGTCCTAATCGTTTTTCGTTGTGATAACTTTAGCACATTCACAATGAGGTGTACCAAGGTTAAACTTGTCAATGATAAATTCAAGATACTTCCGTAACCCTGATAGCTTTGGCACGTTCATGATTTCGATTTCGCTCGAATTTACCTAATATCATATATTTATCCGGTATAAATAAATTCATACCGGCTATATTCTCACAGCTTTGGCATGTTCTCGGATATAGTTGCTGAAAATTTATCTATAAGCCGTATTGACAAGACGGACCAAGGAACATGCATCAAATATATATTAATTATTAAACCTCATTTTAAATAGGGATTTTCTGCAAAATATATTATTCGCTTTATTTAATCAAATTAAATACATACATGCATGCATAAAATAAATATTCGATTCAACATTAAATTTAAAGGCATAATCATATCAAGTGTTCAGAATCATACTTGCTCTGATACCATTTTGTAAGGGTTTTTAGGAGGTATTATCGGATAACACAGCGGAACACGAAAAATCAAATTTTCCTATTTCAATAATTTTTCTTGGGCAATTAAAATAAAATAATTTATTCTAATTACTCAATACTTAAAAATTGAATTTTTTTACCAAAAATCAGATTTTCCCTAAATTACCGTGAGACCCCCAAAGGTTTACAGTTTGATATTTATTCCTAATTTGTCAAATACAAATTTAACTGATTTCAAATCACTACCAAAATGATTTATACATATTATATACATCAAAAAACAACTCACAACAAAAATCCCCAAAATCCACCAGATTGTCGAATGTACCTAAGATTTTCAATTTTGTGCATTTTGGTCCAAATTTGTTACAAACAACTATAGATGATTGCCAATCAAAACCAAATGATTTGTATATCTTATATACATCATTATACAATACATATATGAAAAGCCCCAATTTTGGTTTTGGTTAAGCACCCTAATTTCTCAAATTAATCAAATTAATAAAATTAACTAAAATTAATAAAAACCAACACTTTAATCTAATCTCTACAATACGAAACAATTCTCACCACTTTTAAACAACTCAAAAACAATTTTAGGTCATCAATGAGTGGCCTAAAAACTCTAGAATGGTAACAAGATCATCAAATAATCAAAAGTGTGCTTATACACCATTTACAAGCATACTTTAATAAACATACATGCTTACATCTTTAATTAAACTTCCAACACATTTATTACAAAACTAAGAGAGTAGAAAAAACTTACAAGCAACAAATGTTGTAGCTAAGAACAATAGAAATAATTTTCTAGTTTAAGAAAAGTTGAAAAAACTTACCTTACTTGAAGTTTTCTTCCATTTCTTTCTTAAACCTTCACTATTTTCTCTCAACTAACTTTGGAGGCTCAAAACTTTGTTTGAAGCAAATGAAAAAATAAAAGTTTTATATATTTAGGGTTATGGCCGAATTTTGGCTTTAGAAAAAGAAAAAATATATTTTCTTTTTTCAAACCAAAAATAATGAAGTCAAAAGCCATTTTAACACCTTTAACATTAATGTAAAAGTCAAACATTTACGCTAAGATATTTCCTAACCAAAATATCAACTTATATATTTTATATTTTCAATTACTTTAATTATTTAATAATTATATAAATATATAAATATATAAATATAAATATCCAAATATATGTATTATATTTACTTTAAATAATCCAAATACATATATTAATGATATATGTCAAATATCATAATTTGAGAATATTTTAATATGTATTTAAAAAATCATATATTAAATACAAACACAAATTAATTAAGAAATGACCAAAAGGTCCCAAAGCATATATCTTTCTTTTAACTGTTAAACGATTTATAAATAATCAATATTATTCATAAAAATTATCCTAGTGCTCTATGAGTATATTGTTAGGGTTGGAGCTCTGAACGCCAATCTGGATCGTATTTATGTCCAATTTATGAATACGAGTAATACCTTTTTCCATAATATTACTAATTTAAATGGTAGCACCTCTTGTCTTTTATATACGTATTTGATCTAATTTCGATTAGATTGAAACTAAATCTAGTTTAGTGATATTATATATATTAGACAGACCTCATGATTTATAATGTAGTGTACAGTTACAACATAGCTTGTAATTGACATTGGGAAGTGTCACTATAAGTTGTATATCCTCAAATTAAGTTATTGGTTAAGATTTACTGACACAGGTCGGTTAGTAAAATCCGCTGAGACCAGTACATGTCGTATATCGGACTTGGTCCGATGATTTATCCCAATGAACCACGAGTCTTAGGAGACTCGTATAGACGTGCAGAGGGTTTATTTAATAAACACTGAACGACTTACTAAAGATTTCCTAATATATGGTACACCAATGTCAATAGGAATCTTATCGGGTCGAGTAGTATAGTGATTCTTTGACTTGAGATACCACTGTGGATATATGAGTTATCCTCCACACTTAGATGGCAGTCACGTCACTGATCTATTTAGATCAGACCTCCACCTATTCCTTGGGTGTGGACATATGCTCATGATATCCTGCGAGTATCAAGAAATGACCTGTTAGTTCTGTATACAGAGCATAGGTAGTCCATAATTTATTAGCAATTTGTTAAATCTATGGCCATAGTATACTTCTGAAGTGAGTCCGAATGTTATTTAGATTTTTATAATAGATACGCCGATGAGATAATTCCTATAGAGATTTGACGTTTATATCTATATCTCTGGGATAATCTGGATATCTGTGATAGAGAGATTATACGTATGCAGTGACCTCAACCTGTATGATTCAGCGAGTTTATCTGTGGTAGTCATAATTTATGGGTGGGTGAATTATAGACTTGAAACTGGATTTCGTGACGGATATGCATGAATCTAGAGAGTCTCACTAATGAAATATACGCATAGAGCACTAGGGCAACTGTTATGAATAATACTGATTATTTATAACTCGTTTAATGGTTCAACGAAAAATACATGCAATGGAGACCTAACGGTCATTTCCAAAATTAATGTGTATTTTGTTTAATACTTGATTTTATTAAATGTGTATTAATAAAATATAAATATGTGATATTTGACTTATATCATTAATATATGTATTTGAGATATTTAATGTAAATATATTACATATATTTAAGATGTTTGTATTTAATTATTTAATTATATAAATGTTATATGATTAATATAATTAAATTAACAAATATCTTATTTCATGATTAACTTTATTTAGTTTGGAAATGGCATGTTTCTATTGGAACACATTTTAGTATGCTTTATGAATGGATAAATGTGTTGGACAATTATGACCCATAGCATTACTATTTGTACAGAACATGGTGTTGTTGTACAAATTAACTATGTGACAAAGGAAATTGTTCTTTTATCATTTATAATTGGATTACCAAGATACATAAATAATAAAAGTCCATATGATTTGTTCTGGATTAATAAGATATGAGACAATATTAATCCACTAAGGTTTAATCATTAAAATATCTCTAGTCCTAGTATTATTGAGATTGGACATCGATAATGCGGAATAGACTAGTATTGCACTTGTGCGTGTTGTGGAAGCATAACGGCATAGTTCTCATATATATAAGTATTGGATACATATGCAAGTGTAATAGGAGGTTATGTTTACCGATGGTACAGAAACAGCTTCGCTCTGGATAGACCCCTCGGAATTCCATTGGTAGTATGACTATGTGTCTATGGAAGTCCGAATCAGGGTAGATGTATTTGGTCTTAACCTGAGACTTGCATCGCTAATACTTACGACAATCAATATACTTTGGTTTTTGTCGTCCAGGGCTTTAACCGGTTCTGTGTATGCCTCTTCTGGGTATATTGAGAATCATAGTGTATTGGGTGTGATGTCAAGATGGAAGTATCACTTCAGTCATATGGAGATGATGGTCACGTAGGATACGGAACTGGTGCTCTTATATGCTGCAGCTATCGGGATAATATGACTAGGTCATGCTTATCAGATTATAGAGACTAGTTACCAGAGATCCGATATGTGCTTCGTACGGGGTAGACACAATTCCAGCCCCATGCCTAGCACGTGACATCCGATCCTAGATCACAATACGCAATACTTCGTATACTACGCCTGATACAGATTATTTATTCCCTTAAGAATATTTCTGGAGAATTGGGTAGGCACAGCGCTTTGCTAGAAGCCAACCATGTCTTGTAAATCGGTAAAAAATGTAGTACTAAGTAAGTACATGTTCGGATAGTCTGATGACCGGATTTACTGCCAACATATCCGGGGATCTCATGGGTTGCTTCCCGAAGATTCACCGATGACATATGACTCGCACATAATTAATCTAGGATTAATTAGAAGAGAGAGAAAATAAATCTAGGATTAATTGCGTAGATATTTTATCTGGGATAAAATATTATTTAAAGAGAGAGAACGATTAATTTGGAATTAATCGATAAAATAATATATTCGATATATTAAACGAAATTAGATTTCGACGCGGAATTAAAATTGGATTTTAATTCGGGCGAACGAGTTAATTTAGAATTAATTCGCTAGCAACGTGAATAGTAATTTTGCTAGGCATAATTATTTAATTAAATTTGATTTAATTTAATTACATCGCAATGGAAAATTCGTTAATCAAAATTAGCGAACCCGATCACGGGATGTGTTGCGGGCCCACTCGTATTTTGAATCAAGTGGGGCCCACAAGTCACATCACAAGTCAAATCACTAGTCAACTTTTTGGTTGATGTGAGTTGTTGGAGATTGCTTGTTTATTACACAAGCTTGACTTGTGAAAGAATTGTACCAACCTTTTTTGAAAAATTTGGAAATGGTATTTGTTTTAGGAAAACAAATACACAAGACACAACAACACAACTCTTCTCTCTCTCTCCCTCCAACTCACGACAAAGTGCCTTTTTCTCTCTTATTTTCTTTCAATGCCGAGAGCAACAAGGAGACTCAAAGGGGAATTTTGTTGCAATTTTCTCCATTGCTAGCACATTAAAGGAGTCACACAAAGGTGATAGGGAAACCCATTCATGAGCATGGAATCCATTCCCAAGCTTGGAGCTTGAAGATCCAACAATGGGACCTTGGCTGAAACCTACAAAGAAGAGAAGCTTGGAGCAGAAATTTTTTTTTTTGTTCATCGCATCGAAAAGCCGATCAAAGTGAGTATTTTCGCAACTTTACTTTGATGTATTCGCACTTTTCATCGCTTAATATGATCTTGGTTAGACCTAAAAACCCAACAAAATGTTATCTAAATATTTAGCAAAATTTGTACCAATAATATTGAAACAAAAATTAAAGTATTTGATTATTATTTTCTGTTGAAATTCGGCAAAGGAGGAAAATTGACATAAAATGGTTTTGTTTCATTTTTCCAAGACTAACACAAGTTTAACAAATTTTTACAAAGAGAGTTGAGAGAAAATTGAAGAAAGAAAGGAAAATCAAAGCCAAAAATTTGGAAATTTTGTAAGTTTCTTATACTTTCTTCTGTATAGAAAATGTTTATATTATTCTTAACTTAAAATTGTGTTGTTAACTTTGTTTCTCTACTCTTTGAATTTGTAATTAAATTTGTTGGAAGCTTGTTTGAGGATGTTATGCATGTATAATTAATTTATTTGCTTATTATTGAAATTAAACAAAATAAATTAATTTGAAAATTAAAGTTGTCATTCTATAGTTAATTAGCCATTCATAATGAACTTAGAATTATTCTTGATTAATTTCATGATGGTGAGACTTGATTGGTGTGGTAATTGGATGATTAAAGTGTTGAATTTTGTCAATTTAATGTAAATTGTCCAATTTGAGTAATTTGTGAAATTAGGGTTCTTAACCCATTCAAAATTTCGGGCTTTTCATATATATGATATATATTAATGTATATTTTATGTATGTCAATTTGGGATTGATTGGATTTAATCTTGATGTGTTTTGAACAAATTGGGCCAAATTATAATTAATACAAAATCTGGGCTGTTTTCGTAATTCTGGAAAAATCTCGGTAGTTTAGAAATTCTGGAAAAGTTCTAGTTTATCTTGCAAATTGTATAAATTATTTTGGGATTGATTTGGAATCAATTAAATATGTATTTGACAATTTAAGGACCAAAATGATTAATTACAAAGTGTAAGGGTCTCATAGTAATTAATGATAAATCTAATTTTTCAGATAAAAATTCAATTTTTATTTATTGAGTAATTAGAATAAATTGATTTATTTTAATTTCCCAAGAAAAATATTTATCGGATATTGTTTCGGAGTGAAAATATGCGAAAACGGTGAAAAAATGCTTTACCAGGTAACAGCTGCCCAAACAGTGAACTGGGGACTGTTCGGGCAGCCCACGAATTGTCCAAAAAATTTTAGGGCTGACCTGGGCAGTCCCCATGAGCAATGGTCGGTCGGTTCGGCCGGAAACGCGTTTTATGCTATTTTGCGGAAAAACATTTTCGCAAAAGTTTCTCGATGTTTCTATATTATTTATGTTGTTATATGATATCGAATAAATATGTTTAGGTCAAATATGATTGAATTATTAATATTTGATATTGAATAATTTATTAATAAGTTTAAAAATTTTAAACTATGATTTCGCTCGAACCGCGCTTCTTCCGCTGCGCCTCCCTGATTTGACCCTAACATATATTTCATTAGTGAGACTCTCCATGCTTAGGAATATCCATCATGAAATCTATTTTTATGTCCATAATCTACCCACCCATAAATTATGACAAACATGGAAAAACGCAATGAACCGTATAGGTCGAGTTTATTGCATACGTATAATCCCTCCATAACAAGTATCTAGATTATTTCAGATATATAGATATAAACATCAAATCTCTATAGACTATAGATATAATCACATCGATGTTTATGTCAGTAATCTTTAACAACACTTAGAACTCACTTCTACAGTATATCACGGCCCATGGATTTAACAGATTGCTAATTCCATATTGAATACCTATGCTCTGTACACAGAGCTGTCGGATTCTATCTTGACACACACAGGATATCCTGAGGATCAATCCACACCTATCGAACAGGCAGATGCTTGACTTTAATAGGTCGGTGACGTGACTGCCATCAAAGTGTGGAGGATATCTCATATATCCATAGTGGTATCTCAAGTCAAAGAATCACTATACTACTCAACCCGAGAAGATTCTTATTGACATTAGTGTAGCATCCATTAATAATCTTCGGTGAGTCATTTTGTGTTTATCCGATATAAACACGTACATGTCTATACGAGTCTCCAAGACTCATAGTTCATTGAGAATCTACCATTGGAATGCAAGATTCCAATATACGACATCTATCGGTCTCATCGGTTTACTTACTGACCAAGTAATGTAAACCTTGACCAATAACTGTTAAAGAAATGATATTGTTATGATACAACTCAATTTCAGTTGCGATGCTTTTACAAATGTATCATAACTAATCATTCTAAGGTTAATTACATTTTTACCATATATAAAGAGATGTTATATAATAGAAACTGTTTATTTTATTCATAATAAAAAATTTACATCAGTATTTACAAGGAGTAAGAAATTGATGCTCTGAACACCAACCCAAACATCTGTCCTTGCAGATGTAGATGGAGTTGAATAAGGGCGTTTGTGAGAATCCAGTGCCATCTGCAAAATAAGAAACAAAAAGTTTCACCGCAATTAACAAATTTTTATTTTAAAGTTAGAATTTCCATATAATCAATTTCATAAGCATACAATCAAATGACAGATAAATTACAACAATATTGACCCTTCTACCATACTCGGCCATGAACATGCACACACAGCAGCAAGCATCTGCAGGCAGGCTGCCGCACTTACAACAGCAACAAGCCTACTGCTTATAATAACCCACATAATAAGCCTTATGCTTCTTCAATTTTCCAATAAATAAACTAAAAATCCTCCAATTTAGCATCAACCACATATCAATATTGCAGACACACATTTTTCCATATCTACCATCACTACCCTTATTGGGCCACATACATGCACAAACATTACAGCAGCAAGCCTGCTGATGTAGCCATGATGTTATGTAACTGCTTCCATTAATTTCTTCCCCAAACGATGTATCATGCAATGATTTACAAAAAAAAAAAATCGTCTACTAAAATAAATTCATATTCACCGAAACTATAAATTTTGTCAAATATTTCTCCCCTCCCTCACTGTCAAACTACCTCTATACATCCTCTACTATTTTTTTTTTCAAACCATACAAGCAACCTTACTCCACCGAGAACAAACATCCGTAATAATTATATCATGCAAATTCCAAATTCCAAAATAGACATACACTTGTCACACTACTCATCAAACCCACTTTCAATAAAATCATCAACGAATTTAAACAAAAAGAGATGAAGACTTACCAAAGAGCGAGAGAGAATGGAGAACCAAAGAAGGAACCAGAGAAGAAAGAGTTGAGAGCTGATTAATAACCTTTTAGTGAGAGAGAAGAAAGAAGGAACCAGAGAGCGAGAGAGAAGAGAGAACGATTTGGGGATTTTAATAACCCTTTACCATTGAAATATTAAGCCTTTGGCGTCGAAATAAATTTGAAGCCAAAACGTAGGCGGTTCATGAAAATTTATGGAAATGTTTTCAGGAAAATTGATTTTTTTTTTTATTTTTAGCATCAAATATCTTAATTCGACTATAAAGATTCACTTTTAGTGTCGAATATCAGTTAATAATTCATCTTTAATGTCGAAAATTATTATTCGACGCTAAAGGGTAATAATTAGAATAAGAATAATAATAAAATCTCCATATATAATTAATCATCCATTGTTGAATAGATTTCTAATTTCAACAACAAATAATATATATATTATATATATATATATATATTAAATAAATTAGTCATTATTATATGACACAATATCATCGTTGGCATTTGAGGTTTCCTAAAAGGACTTGAACTCATCTTCATCTTCGTCTTCAGACTCGTCTGCTTCTTACACTTCTACGCTAACTTGGTAATGGGGAATTATCCAAATATATTCTGTATTTTCTCGCGTTAGCGTGATATCTCCAGTCCTGATGTCTTGTTCTTGAATATTTGGTAAATGAAAGATTTGTTCAGCAACTTCAAAGTCATTAGGAACTTATTCTTCATTAGAAATTATGACACTACCTTTCTCATGTGTGTCCGAAATACCTTTATGCTATAACTTCTCTATAACCATCCATCCATTTCCTAACTTTGGATCAGACATTTACATAACAGACTGTTCTTGGGGTGCAAAAAATGTACGCTGAACATTAATTGACGTTAGATGGTTATGAAATTGAATTCTTTTTCGAGCATTCATGTCAAACCACTTGCATTCGAATAGTACTGTACGTCGTTGGGGTCTATATATCAACTCAATGGCTGATTGTAACACTCTATCGAAGTTAAAAATATCAACAACGTGTTCTCTTGGTACAATAATTCCATAAATCTGAGTTATATGTGAAACATCTCGTTGCTCACAGTAAAATCGAACCTCGTTCACAATGTATCCACTATATTCGTAAGTATGCTTTTGAGGCCCATATTCTAATGCAACTAATGAAGATGACTGGTACAATTGACCATTTTGACTTGGTTATTTATCTGACACATGATAATAATTACGTGTTAATATTGTAAAATTATAATATTTACTGTTAGGATAAAAATAAAAATAACTATTAGGACTTACAGTTGCCTCAAACTATTTAAGGAAGTCTTTTTTGTGTCTTCCATCAATGTTATGGTCACTGGCACATTGTAGCACAGTAATATATTGCCTACAAAATTACAAAAACATATCATATCACATTTAAAAATATAAGATGAAAAAATAAACTTATGCACCTTCAAGACTTACTTTAAGTGCTGCTGCACTTCGTTGCAATTACTTAATATAAACTAATGGGCACTTTGAACTTCCTCAAGTGTTAGCAATTTGACACCTAATGATCTGAACGGTCTGTAATTTTGACGGAACACCGTGATATCTTGCTGATTAATTTCATCTCTATCGTAGTTTCTTATCTGACAGTTAAATGGAGTTTCAATATTTTGCAGGTACATCGAACAAAATGTTATTGCCTCACTGATTAGGACCGCATTTACTATTGATCCTTCAAGCCACGCTTTGTTTCTCACATTTTTTTGTAATGTCCAAATTCCATGTGGTTATTACATATAATTTCCATGATTAATAATTTTAACATTAAATCAAACATAAAAAAAAATTAATATTGCAAATTTAATATTACCTATCAATGGGGTACATCCATCTGTAATGAATAGGAACTCCACTCCAAACTTCGAATGAAAAATGCATGGCCAGAAATAACATCATATCAAAAAAAATGGGTCGCAATATTCGCTCCAGCTTGCATAAGATGATCACGATTCCTCGCTCAAGTTCGTCAATAATAGATGTAGTTAATGTCCTTTGACACAATTTATTAAAGAAGCAACATAGCTCAAGTATGGCGTCGCATACATTTAAAGGAAGCTAAGGCCGAATGCCAACATGAAGGAGAATCTTAAGAAGCCAATGACAGTTATGACACTTTAACTTAGTTATTGTATCATCAATGACCCAATGTCCAATATTCAATGCATAATCATCGGGGAATTTTCACTATTTTTAACCAATTATAAAACGATTTTCTCTCTGATTGAGTTATCACGTAACTAGCAGGTGGCTTTATAAGCACCTCGGGGAACTACTTTTAAGTGCAATTCACTGTGAAATCAAAGATCTTGTAGGTCCAATCTAGCATTTTCTGTGTCTTTCGTCTTACCCAGAATGTTCAACAGTGTGCCCACCAAACTCTCGCATATGATTTTCCTATATGCATTACATCCAAATTATGTCGTAGACTTAGACTCCTCTAATACTCTAACTAAAAGAAAATATTATTTCCCACCCAATTGAACTTTTCGATTGACGATTTCGATTTTTATCTCTATTATTAGGATGTTTTCCTAGTAGGGTGTCTCTGAGACGTTGATGTTGGAAAAGTATGTCAAATCTAGACAATCTATTGGCATACTTTGAGGTTCTGGTTGCCCGTTGAATAATTAATTTATCTGCCTTGTGTATCCAGTTTTATTCTATAATCACATGTGCCTTGTGTATCCAATTTTATTCTGTAACCACTGTGACGGTGTTTCACCCACACAAAATGGACATGCCATGTAAACCTTAGTGCTCCATCCAGATAATGAACCATAAATTGGAAAGTCATTAATGGTCCATAATAATGCGGCATGCATATGAAAATACTGTTGATAAGCTGCATCATAGGTAAGCACACTGACATTCCATAATATTTGTAACTCCTTGATTAATGGTCTCAGGTATATATTCATATCCTTACCTAGGGAACATGGTCCAGGGATAAAAAATGACATAAACATGAATAGATCCTTCATACATTTCCATAGAGATAAGTTATATGGTATAACAATTACAAGCCATTTGATATAAGAATTGTACATATTCCCAAACGGGTTAAAACCATCGGAAGCAAGGCCTAACCTGACACTTAGGAAACCTTTACAAAATATGGGGTACATATCATCAACTTCCTCCCACTCGGTTCCATTTGCATGATGTTTAAGTATGACATCTGCATCGACCCTTTTTTGTGCTGCCACCTCATGTCAGCCATTATGTGTAGTGACATTAACAACCTCTACAGCCTCGGAATTAATGGGAAATAAATTTCACTACTAAAATGACCTTCAGTGGCCAAAAAAATGACTTTTAATGGCGAAATTTTCGCCACTAAAAGTGAATTTTCAGAGGCGAAAACTATTTCGCCACTAAAAATGAACCTTCAGTGGTGAAAAAAAATACTTATAGTGGGGAATTAAATTTTCGCCACTAATACCTTTTGTGTCACACTTTTAGTGGCGATATTATATTTCGCCACTAATAGTTTTAGGGGAGAAATAATAGATTTTAGTGGCGAAAATGTGCGCCACTAAAAGTAAATTTTGTTGTAGTGATCGCCAATTAATTAATTATTTATTGAAGCATACAAATAATTAATTAATTAACTCATAATTAATTAATTAATTACAAAATAAACTAATAATAAATATATGCATAACATCAATTGTAACACCCCACCAGAGGCAGGATGCTATCGGAAGGACACAAGATTGACCCATCTCCATAAACCTCTAAATTTACAAAAATTCGGCATGATTTATCTTAAAATTGGACAACCTAGTGTTGGACAATTATGACCCATAGCATCACTATTTGTACAGATCATGGTGTTGTTGTACAAATTATCTATGTGACAAAGGAAATTGCTCTTTTATCATTTGTAATTAGATTACCAAGATATATAAATGATAAAAGGTCCGTATGATTAGTTCCGGATTGAGATGATATGAGACAGTATCAATCCACGGAGGTTTAATCATTAAATATCCATAGTCGTAGTATTATCGAGATTTGACATCGATAATGCGGAATAGACTAGTATTACACTTTTGCGCGTTGTGGGAGCATAACGGCATAGTTCTCATATATTTGGGTATAGGATACTCATGCAAGTGTAAAAGGAGGTTGTGTTTACCGATGGTACGGAAACAGCTTATCTCTAGACAGATCCCTCAGAATTCCATTGGTAGTATGACTATATGTCTATGGAAGTCCGAATCAATGTAGGTATATTTGGTCTTAACCTGAGACTTGCACCGCTAATACTTGCGACAATCAATTGGTTTTTGTCATCCATGGCTTTAACAGGTTCTGTGTACGCCTCTTCTGGGTATATTGAGAATCGTAGTGTATTGGGTGTGATGTCAAGATGGAAGTATCACTCCAGTCATAGTGGAGATGATGATCACGTACGATATGGAACTGGTGCTCTTATGTACTGCAGTCATCGGGATAATATGACTAGGTCATGATTATCCGATTATAGAGACTAGTTACCAGAGATCCGATATGTGCTTCTTACGAGGCAGACACAATTCCAGTCCCAGTCCTTGCATGTGACATCTGATACTGGATCGTAATACGCAATACTATATATACTACGCCTGATATAGATCACTTATTCCTTTAAGAATATTTCTGGAGAATTGGGTAGGCACGGTGCTTTGCTAGAAGCCAACCATGTCTTGTAAATCGGTAAAAATGTAGTACTAGGTACGTACTTGTTCGGATAGTCCGACCACCGGATTTACTGCCAACATATCCGGGGATCTCATGGGTCGCTTCCCGAAGATTCACCGATGACGTATGACTCGCACTTTATTAATCTGGGATTAATTATATGAGAGAGAAAATTAATCTGAGATTAATTACGGAGATATTTTATCTGGGATAAAATATTATTTAAGAGAGAAAAACGATTAATTTGGAATTAATCGATAAAATAATATATTCAATATATTATACGAAATTAGATTTCGATGCGGAATTAAAATTAGATTTTAATTCGGGCGAACGAGTTAATTTAGAATTAATTCGTTAGCGACGTGAATAGTAATTTTGCTAGGCATAATTATTTAATTAAATTTGATTTAATTACGTCGCAACGGAAAATTCGTTAATTCGGAATTAGCGAACCCGAGCCCGGGAGTGTTTGCGGGCCCACTCGCATTTCGAATTCAATTGCGACCCACAAGTCACATCTAGCGTCAAATCACTAGTCAATCAAGTGATGGAAGTCACATCACTTTGAGTGAAGTGATGCTTGTCATCATTGATTGATGTGAATAGTGATGTGAGTGGTTGATGGCATTTACTGAAATTTTGGCTCCAAATTTGGTTTGACTTTTTGAAAGCCATATGCCAAAATTTTGGTAATTGATTTTTCGTAAGTGTTTTAGAAACACAAAACCACAACAACCACTTCTCTTCTTCTCTCCCTTCTATTCGGCCAAGGCCAAAATGCTTCTCTCCCATTTTTCTTGGCAAGGCCGAGAATTACAAGAAGTGGGAAGGAAAATTTGTGGCAATTTTTCCTATGCTAGCACATGAAGGGTCATCCAAGGTAATAGGGAAATAAACCCATGAGCTTGGAATCACAACACAAATCTTGGAGCTTGGAGATCCATCCATGGAGGTTGACCGAATTCACAATGAGCACAAAGGGAGCCTTTGCCGAAAGCTTGAAGGATTTTTTTTGTTGTTCCTCGCATCGCAAAAGCCGTTCAATGTAAGTATGATTCTGCCATACTTCTTTTGTATTCACACATGTTTCATTGCTTGAATTCATCCCGGGACTATAGTAGAAACCCAACACCTAGATCATTGTCCGCACCAAAACGAACCTAAAATAAACATCATATATCAAAATGTACCTTAGGTCCACACCAACACAGCAAAATCATCACATAATGGCTCTGTGTCCATATCATCTATCAACACTCAATGGCTTTATGCCAACAACATCAAAAAATCAAAACATAAAATTAATATATATATATACAAATAATGTGCTCAACACGAAAAATAAAATGTTGATAAAAAAAATCTAGACATTTAAAACTCTTCCCATAATATTTGTGAGGGTGACTACCGCTGGGGTGATCTGCGTCTCGAGCATGACATCTAAAGTTGTCGAGGTTAACTATTTTCGAATCCAACCTACAAAACTAGCAAAATGGTCTGGTGTGAATTATAAAAATCAATAAGTAACAATGCTAATACTACAAACATAACACTTAAATCAATCACATTAGAATTTTTTTCAAATTTACTAAGTTACGAAGAGTTTAAAGTTATCAATATTTGTTATCCTTTGTATTTTATCCATGTAAAATTTTCATATTTACATGTCTACATATGTGCTAATCTTATAGCTAACATTCAAAGCATACAATGCAAAACTCGAATACCATAGAGTATATCATTAACATCAATTCCACTTAAATCACGTGAAACATTAAGTCATACATCTATACTTTTATCACAAATATCCATCTTTGAAATATCATCAAATCAAAAAGTCAAAAAAACTTTGATCATTTTTAAACAAACTCTTTCAATTCAATGCAAACTTCTTTCAATTTCAATAGCCTTACAATGACTTAACGTGCGTGATTCATATGCATTTATACTTATCTTAACTCATTTCTCTTATACCCATGCAAATCTCATAGTTAACATACCAGGAAAAACTCGAATACCATATAGTATATCGTAACATCAATTCCACTTTAATCACGTGAAACATGAAGTCATGCATCTATACATTTATCACAAGTATCCATATTTGAAATATCATCAACTCGACAAGTCATTGTTATGATCCCAAAAATTTAAATTGGGAACAAAGCCATTTTATTTTCTCATAACTTTGGGCCCAAGAGCTTGTTACATAAAGGTCCCTATATTTTCCTTAACTAACAAATAAATTCAAGGCTAAATAAAAGCCCAATCATGCCCATCATAACTCCCTAATTTTCGGCCCACATTGTGATTTTCCTACAAATCCCTAGACTTTTCTAGACTTACCTAAACAAATCAAGAAATATTTGAAAGTCATCCAATACCCATTTATTTTCTTCATGGCCGAGAGATGGGAAGCAGATATATTTTCACTATTTTCTTGGCACTGTCGTGAGATGGGGAAAAAAAGGCTGAAATTTTCATCATTTTTTTAGTAGAAGGAGAGCTTAATCAAGCAAACCAAATCTTTGGAGTGTGAATTAAATCAGGATCAACTTCCTCTTGAGGTAAATAATAATATTTAAATTGTTTATGTTTGTTATTGTGTTGTGTTATATTAGTATGTTGAAATCGATGATTAATAATATTGTAAGGGTGTATTAAGACTAATGGTGTTAGTCGGTGTTAATGGTGAACTGGTATTAGGAAATATTTGGAGTAAAAGAGCTGTTATACTTGTTTTAATGAGAGCTGTTGATATTGAGAAGTGCAATAGTGATGTCAGATAAGACTTGAGAAACATGAGATTAGAAAATTGGAAGTATATTTTATCCCATAGACCAAGTGTTCGATGAAATATTGGACCAAATAAAATCAAATAATTGGACAAGATTTGTGCATGTTAATGTGTTGTGTATGCTATGAAATATGATGGTTATGGCTGAATTGGATGTACTTAGAAGGAGTGAATTAGAAACTTAAGGCAGTAAGTATAGTAGTAGAGCAATCTGAACAGCCTAACGTTATATGCTTTCAAGTTGAGTTCTATAGGTGGAAATCAAGATCCATAAAATTATGAATAAACTATACACATAAGAGAATAACATATCAAAAAATTAGAATTTTAGGACAAAAGATGAGACCGGAGAGAATTTTTAAAGTTGGGCAACTTGCTGCCCATGTGCCCAGTTTTTCACTTGGATAGCCCTTATTCTTTAGCTTATAGCATGAGTTTCTAAAGTTGGAATTAAGATTCGTAAAATTCTAAATAACCTAGATACATAAGGGAATAACATATCCAAAAATTAGAATTTTTGGACTTAGGATGAAGCCACACCGAATTTTCGAAGTTTTGTGACCTGCTGTGATAAACACAGTTTGTTTTTGTGACCACCCCTGAATTTCGCGTTAGTACTTGAGTTTCTTAAATCGAAACTGAGATCCGTAAAAATTGACATAAACTAGACACATGAAATTATATTCTATTAAAATTTTAACTCTAGATTCCATCCCAGTTACTCGCAATGAATTTTCGAAGTTAACTATTGAGCAGAGGATTTTAATGATAGGTAAAATTTGGAATTTCGTTATCACACATGCGTAAATCAAAACTTAAGCCGTAAAATTCATAGATGACATAAATATTTCATATATTCAGAAATACTAAGAGTCCATGCTTTACATATTCTTTTATGTCATATGAAAATATTCTGAGTTATAGAAACTAACAATTATTTTGGCTTTAGATCGACTCCGGGGTACTCGACGGTCCTCCACACCATGTACCGCTCTCGAATTTTCATAACACTGTGAGTGGATGCTTTGTTTTCTATTTTCTTGATTTATATTTTAGATTTATTTTCAAGTTCTGAGGTTTTAAATTGATGAAGAATATGCATGATGTTTTTTATATGTTCCCGTCTCAGCGATCGTTTTATGTTTTCTTGATATGTTTCCGCTAAGACGATCGATCATTTTTATGTTTCCACCCCGACGATCAGTATATATTTTTATGTTTTTATAACTCATCATATGTTTCCACCGGGGTGATCGTTTAGGGCTTATCCATCTGAAATGGTATGACCCTCTACCTTGTCGACAATGGATCGTTCGTTCCTCGCTCAGTCTATGCACGCGACTTGGGCGTTGAGCGCTTGATATGTTTTTGACAATGCATGCATGAAAATTATTTTACAAAAATGATTTGGATTTTTTCTTATGGTTTTGTAATTTTTAGTATCCACTCACCAGGTCGTTCAAATGATCTGATCCCCCAAACCCACAGTTTGTTTTGCAGGTAGTCTTATCTGGTGAGCTATTGTCGAACAAAAGCCTGAGATCGAGGAATGGAGATCACTATAGTCACTGGAGTATGGGTCTGTTATGAAAAATTGTTGTTCGTATTCAGATAGAATGCATGTATGTCGATGTGAGTCAAGTCTAAAAGTATATGGTGTTGTAAGGTATAAGTCTGTAAGTTGTTCGTAACGATATTACTTGGTTCAAGAAATATTTTAATAAATGTCTATTATAGTATTATAGTTAAATAAATAGTTAAGAAAGTTTAATGACAGTCAAAGGCTTAGGGTGGTGGTGAGGATCCATCACCTGCCGGTAACGTCTCCTGATAAGTGTGAAATTAACACACCCATTCATGTATTCTCAGCTTATTATTTTGTTAGATTCCATGTAATTTAATGGTCTTTTGGAGTTGTTTAGTGTTTTGTTAATAGGAAATATGAAGAGCATGGATTCTGAGTATTCTATGAGTTTTGAGAATGAATGGATGCAATTAAAATAACTGAAGAAAGCAAAGGAGGAGAAAAATAAGGAAACCAGAATCCAAAGCCAGTGCCAAGGCACCAATCTGCTCACGCCGAGGTGCCACACTTGTCCCATACACAGTGCCGAGACGAAGGCGTTGTGGCGCCACAACGCCAGATGAAGACTGGGCCAAGGCGCTAGCCATCGCACTGCAGCCACACTAGTCTTATACAAGAGACCGAGACAAAGGTGTTGGGCGCCAACCTAATAGCGCCACAACGTCGAACCATCCCATATATAAACCTGAGCCTACAGCGCCACAGCGCCAACCTGTAGGCACCACGGCGCTGCGGGAGTAAGATACACACGCGCAATCATGAAACATAAAATTAGGGTTTTTTTAGGATATCCAATGACTCCAGGACTTTATTATAAATACATGACTTCGTCCAAGACTTAAAGGGGGAGGCTAATACACAGCACAAAACACCAAAATACATACTATTAGAGATCCATGGAGGATGATTGAAGAGCAACAAGAGGAGACGAAGGTGGTGACGTCCGAAGAGGAAGAGATTCAATTCATGTTTTATCTTCTTAT
Source organism: Zanthoxylum bungeanum (assembly GCA_019454045.1). NCBI lineage: Eukaryota > Viridiplantae > Streptophyta > Magnoliopsida > Sapindales > Rutaceae > Zanthoxylum > Zanthoxylum bungeanum. The sequence continues at coordinate 130,332 of SKCR01040861.1, read as the reverse complement.
TAATTTCTTATAACTTTAAGGATTTCCATTAGATTCATGACTTGTTTATCATTGTTTTTATCTATTGTCATGAACTAACTCCTAAATTCTAGAGAATGATGTAACTGATGCTTGAACCTTGTAATTATTGTTAGTGTCCTAGGCATGCCACGAGATCACTAAGCGTGATTATTGTGTGAATTAATCAAGAAAGTTGTGGAATACTTACATTGATTTGGATGAGAAGTTTCAAAAAATTTCTTTAAAGAAGGAAGCTCTAAGCCCTCTTTTGGTATTTCCAACACTTGGATAAGTCTCCCTATCACCTTGATCAACTCTAAAAGTGCTAGCTTTTACAAATTTTGAAGAACAAAATTTGCCTTTCAAGGTAGAGAGAGTTTCAGCCATAGCAAGAAGAAGGAGAATGAGAGAGTTTGGTTGCTGTGAATAGTAACCTTATTTAACTTCCAAAGTTGACTAACTAATATATAGTGAGGTTGAGTGTTGGATTTGGTTAGTGTGTTGTAAAAGCAATCCAAGCTTTTCACTTAACATATCAAATCCAAAATTTTAAGCCTAACCACTTCCATCATTAGTCAAACAAGTGATGTAAGTGAAGTGGGTCCCACCACTTTTAAATTCCAAATTTAAGTCGGTTAACTCAACACGCAATTTCGCTCGGGCCCGGGTTCGTTTAATTAGGAATAAATGAATTTTCCGTTGCGACGTAATTAAATCCAATTTAATTAAATAATAATGCCTAGCAATTTTATTACGAAATTCGCTTACAAATTAATTCTAAATTAATTCGTTCGCCCGAATTAAAATCCAATTTTAATTCCTCTTTGAAATCTAATTTCATTTAATATATCCAATATATTATTTTGGCCCAATTAAATAAATAAATAGTAAAATCCAATTTAACTATTAAATTTACTTTGCCGATTAATTCCAAATCAATCGTGTTCTCTCTTTTAGTCGAATTAATCTCTTATTAATTCTTGCCGTAATTAATTCTAGATTAATTTTCTCTCTCATAATTAATCTCATATTAATTCTGTTCGAGTCAAATGTCACCGTTGAATTTTTTGGAGGCGACCCAAGAGATCCCTAGATATATTGGCAGTAAATACGGTCATCGGACTATTCGAACACGTGCGTACCCAGTATCATGTTCTTACCGATTTACAAGACATTATTGGCTTCTAGCAAAGCACCGTGCCTACCCAATTCTCCAGAAATATTCTTTTAAGGAATACAAGATCTTTGACAGGCATAGTATACAAAGTATTGCGTATTACGATCCAGTATCAGATGTCACATGCTAGGCCTAGGGCTGGAGTTGTGTCTGCTCCGTACGAAGCATATATTGGATCACTAGCAACTAGTCTCTTTATGATCGGAAAGTCATGACCTAGTCATACTTCCCCGATGGCTATAGCATTTGAGAGTACTAGTTTTGTATCCCTGCGTGATCATCAACTCAATATGACTGAAATGATACTTCCATCTTGACATCATATCCAATACACTACGATTCACAGTATACCCAGAAGAGGCGTACACAGAACCTGTTAAAGCCCATGGACGACCAAAACCAAAGTATACTGATTATCGCAAGTATTAGCGATGCAAGTCTCAGGTTAAGACCAAATACACCTACCCTGATTCGGATTCCCATAGACACATAGTCATACTACCAATGAGATTTTGAGGGGTCTATCTAGAGCGAAGCTGTTCCCGTACCGTCGGCAAACAGAACCTCCTATTACACTTGCATGAGTATCTAATACCCAAATATATGAGAACTATATCGTTAAGCTTCCATAACGTGCACATGTGTAATACTAGCCTATTCCGCATTATCGATGTCCAGTCTCGATAATACTACGACTAGGGATATTTAATGAATAAACCATTGTGGATTAATACTGTCTCATATCTTATTAATCTGGTACTAATCATATGGACTTTTAACATTTTATATATCCAGGTAATCCAAATAATAATGATAAAAGAGAAATTTCCTTTGTCACATAGTTAATTTGTACAACAACACTATGTTTTGTACAAATAGTTATGCTATGGGTCATAATTGTCCAACAATCTCCCACTTAGCCTATAGCCAATCACTCAAGTGTCTAACATCTGAACTATGCACGGGTCGCTCAAACTTCAGCTGAGAAATAGCTTTCGTCAGCGGATTTGCAATGTTATCATCTGATGTGATTTATTCGATCATCACATCGCCATGATGTATGATCTCACGAATCAGATGAATTAGTCGAAGTACATACTTCAATCATTCATGAGACCGCGGTTTTTTAACCTGCGTTGTATCCTAGCTCAGCTACTAACAGAACTACTCCTAATCCAATTAGGAATTTTCTAGATCTAAAATGCTTCTTTTGCTACCTCAGCAATAGTAATATTCTGCTTTTATTATTTAATCGGCAACAGTATCTTGCTTGGAAGATTTCCAGCTCACTGTTCTGTTATTCAAACTAAATATGTACCCTTATTGTGACTTACAGTCGTCTTTATCGGTTTGGAAACTTGTAGCGGTGAACCCAGTCACCTCAAGTTCTCTTTTCCCCATTTTTTCAGAAAGCATCCTTAGTTCATCCAAGATACTCAAGGATGTTCTTTACTCAATCCAGTGACCATCACATGGATGGGCCTGATTGTGACTCCATATGCTCAAAGTATATGAGACACCAGGTCACGTACATATCTCTTAATGTATGAGTTCTCGGAGAGTGCCAACAAATTTTAGATCTATCATAGTAGATCCTTATTCCTAGAATAATGGTTGCCTCTCCCATGTTTTTATGGAGAATTTTTATGAAAGCCAAGCTTTGACCGATTATAATATAGGAATGTTATTGCTAATAAGAATTACATCTTCAATGTATAAGACAATGATTGTCAGTGCGCTCCCACTAACCTTCTTATATACACAAGAGTCACCTTCATTTTGAATTAAATCATATACCATTATGATTACATCAAAACGATGGTTCCAAGAACGTAATGCTTGTTTCAATCTATAAATGGATTGATTTAACTTGCAAACCTTGTTTACATGTTTTGGTACGACAAAACCATCAAGATGTTGCATACAAACATCCTCCAAAAGGTTTCCATTAAGGAAAGCGGTTTTAGCATCCAGCTGCCATATTTCATAAATGAAATATGCAGCAATAACAAGCATTATCCGAATGGATCTAATCATGGCAACAGGTGAAAATTTTTCATCGTAATCAACATAATATTGTTGACGATACCTTTTATGTACAAGCCTAGCTGCGTACATTTGTATGTTACCATCCATGTATGTCTTCCTTGAAGACTTATTTAATACCAATAGGCACAATGCCTTCCGGTACATCAACCAGTATCCAAACTTGGTTGGTATACATGGAATCCATTTCGAACTTCATGGCACTTTTCCATAAAATGGAGTCGATACCTTGTATCGCTTCCTCATACGTAGTTGGTTAATTATTCTCATTAAGATTAACATCTACATGAGGTGAGATCAGAAGCCAATACCTCCGAGGTTGTTTTCTGATTCTCTTTGACTTACACGGTTCTTGTGTATTCGAAGATTATGGTACAGTTTCAGCCCTAATGAACTGTTTGTGTTCCGTAAAGGAGTCGGTGCCAGGAACAGTATTACTTCGATTTTCATCGAGTTCTACTTTCTTCCCACTTACCACTGCATATAGGAATTCCTATTACGAAAACCGCATGGAGAGCAACAATTACATTGTTCTCTTGTGAGTTGTATAAGTACCATACTTCGATTTCCATAGGATAACCTATAAATAGGCACTTATCCGAATTGAGTTCTAGTTTGGTACCATCCAAACGTTTAATGTGCCCAGCATCCCCAAATCTTCAGGAATGAGAAACATAGTTTCTTTCTTGTCCATATTTATTATAGAGTTTGTCCAACAAACTTTGATGGAACCTTTATTCAAAATAAGTATTGCACTGTTCAATGCGTATCCCTATAAGGAAATTGGTAGCTCAGAGTGACTCATCATTAACCTAACCATGTCCAACAAAGGCCGGTTTCTCCATTCGGACACACCGCTCAATTGAGGTGTTCCGAGAGGAGTCCACTGTGAAAGAATACTATACTCTTTCATGTAATCTTGAAACTTATTGCTTGAGTATTCTTCACCACGATCCTACTGCAATATTTTAATACTTTTACCGGTCTGTCTTTCTGCTTCGTGTCTGTAACATCCCCAATGCAGGAATGCTACTGGCAGGCAACAAAATCCTATTATCGCTTAAGCCTCTAACTTATAACTAGAACACTTACTTTGGTTTCTATGTCATGCAATAACCATTTACCACTAATGTAACTTGTATGCTTGGATTAATATAAATGCAAAATCATAAAAGAAATCCCATACATATATATACACATACATGTAGTAATGTAAATACAATGAGTCAATAACATAGTACATAATGATACTACAACAAAATAACTCCTCAGAAGACCTATATTCTATGTGAATATAGTCTTGGAGTGATGGACCCGACACTTAGTGACTGCCAGCGTAACACTCGTGCTCGATCTGGGTCTCTAAAAAGTACATGGCTCACCAAAACGATGTCCTGCAAAGAAACTGGGAAGTGGTGGGGTGAGTCCAAAGGATCTCAGTGAGTGGAGCTACAAATAAGAAATCACAAGTTAAAACATCATGTAAAGCATCGTATGTAAAAACTTCTCTGAAAACCTTTGAACTTGTACTTTTCTCTTTTATCTAAAAGAAATACTTTAATGAAAACTTTCTCAAATATATCTCTGGTACTGTAAAAGAAACTAGACGTATGGGGGTGTTACGTATCGCTCTCCCCCTATACGCCTAACTGGAGGCAGAAGTGCAAAATCATGACTTTGGGGCGTTACATATCGCCGTCCCTCAAAGCATGCCACTACTGTCTCAAATCTGGTGGTCTTGGGGCGTTACGTATCGCCGTCCCCCAAGCCATAAACTGGAGTTGGGGTGCGGATCTATGCTACCACCCAAGCTCAATACTGGGGTCTAGGGGCATTACATATCGCCATCCCCCTAGCCTGGCTCGAGGATCTGAGAGCGTCCCCTCAGTCCTCCACATGTGCACATGTCACCATATCTGTCAATTCCAACTATCAAGTTACATACTGGGGTGAGTTTTTGCCTCATGTCCCGAAAATATGAAAACCAAGCTGAAAAACTTTTAAAACTCAAATTCATTTCCAGGTAATACATATATGAAAAAAAATAAGGCCGACGCCCTAAAACTTTGAAATAAGTCTCAAAATAGATTTCAAATGTAAAACAAATAAACATAAAACCAACTTATGAAAAGAAAATAAATCTTCACTCTTAGATTATGTCCAAGTAAGTTCCTTTACGTAGCTGGGGGCGAGCGCGGCTCCTGACGAGTATCTATATAGAATACAAAATGTTAGAATCATTAGTTTTGTAATGTGTTCCGTAATTCTAAATAAAATTTCATGATCTATTTGAGTTGCCCTAAGTAAACATTCATGTTCCTCAAATGAATAGTAAAATAGAAATCTAGACTTCCAGTTACGCGTTGCAACACTTAAAAATTTTTCCAGTGTCTGGTGTTCGCGTTGCGACGCGCAGGCAAAAAACTGGGCAGATTCTGCTTCTGCCGACCAGTTCACAACCCAAATCAAAATAAACCCAATCAATTTTCAAACAAAAAATCCTATCTTCACCCTTCATCCTCAACTTTTACAACATGTAAAATGCCTTATCAACTCATTTCTAACTCCAAACATCACCAAATCTCATCATATTAACCAAACCTATAATTTAAAGAACAAACCCAAAGTTACCCCCAAAATCCGAATTCATCAACAAAACTACTTAAATTTCATTCTCATCAACTCTACAACATACTCCAACCATCCATTCACTAAAATCTAAACTATCACAAAATGGATCAAGGGCACATTACCTCAACTAATCACTTTCTTCTTCCTCAAAGCCTTTAATCATCTATTCCATCCCTTGAGATTTGCTTGATAAGTCATTCTTGATGATTTTAATTTTTTGTTAAGAGCCTACCACTTGATCTCTTTTTCTCTTCTCTTTCTGTTTTCACGTTTTTGGCAAAAGGGTGGGAAAATGGTTTCTTCTTCTTTTTTGGTGCTTATTTACTTAATTTCCTAATTAATATTGATTACTAGAAAAGTAAGGAAAATTCTAGGAAGTGGGCTTGGGCTAAATTCTTTATTCTTCAATTGTCTTTGGGCTTTCTTTTTTTTTTTTTTTTTTTGTTAATTACTTAGGCCCAAATCTCCTTTCTCTACTCATCAATATTAAACCCAACTAATAATAACAAAAAAATTACCTTAAATTTGATTAAAATAAGTATTTACTATTTCTAATTAATACGGTAATTATTAAGCATTCCGTAAGAGAAAAAGAAAATTGATCGTCTCCAAGTGAACTAACTATTGGGGTCGTTACAAATTCTCCCCCCTTAAAATGATTTGTCCTCGAATCAAAATTCTTAAAGGCTAACGTACGTACCTTCATCCACGAAGAGTTGGGGGTATTGTCTTCTCATAACTTCTTCTGGTTCCCATGTAGCCTCTTGATCTTTGTGACGTTGTCAAATCACTTTGATAGAAGGAATCCATCGAGACCGCAGCTTTCTTATCTCTCTACTGACAATAGCTACTGGTTGTTCTGCATAAGATAACTCTTGATGGATATCAACTGATTAAGGCTCCAATACATGGGAATCATCTCGCAGATACTTCCGTAGCATAGATACATGGAAAACTAGATGTATCATATCCATACTAGGTGGGAGTGCTAACCCGTAAGCTCTTCCTCCAACTCTCCGTAATATCTCAAATGGCCCAATGAATCTGGGACTAAGTTTACCCTTTTTACCGAATCTCATGACTCCTTTAAAATGAGATACCTTAAGGAATACAAAATCTCCCACCTGAAACTCCAAGTCTTTCCTTCGATGATTGGCGTAACTCTTTTGACAGCTCTGCGCTGTATTCAATCTTTCTCTAATCAAATTTACTTTTTCTACAACATCCTGGACAATTCTGGTTCTAGCAATTTCTGCTCCCCAACTTCAAACCATCCCACCGGTGATCTACACTTCCGCCCATACAGTGCCTCGAACGGTGCCATCTGAATACTTGATTGATAACTATTGTTATAAGCGAACTCTATGAGGGGAAAAAACTTGTCCCATCCACCCTCAAAATCAATAACGCAAGCTCGTAACATGTCTTCCAAAGTCTGTATGGTACGCTCCGACTGACCATCAGTCTGAGGATGAAAGGTTGTGCTAAAACGCAATTGCGAACCCAAAGCTTCCTAAAAAGACTGCCAAAACTTAGAGGTAAACTGAGAACCTCTATCTGAAACAATAGAGATAGGAATCCCATGTAATGATACAATCTCGTCTAGGTATATTTTGGCATACTGAGCTGCTGTAAAACTAGACTTTTCTGGAAGGAAATGAGCTAATTTTGTAAGTTTATCCACGATCACCCAAATAGAATCATAATCTTTCGAAGTACGTGGGAGTCCAACGACAAAATCCATAGTAATCTACTCCCATTTCCACTCTGGAACATCCAAACTCTGTAGCTTTCCAGCTGGTCTCTGGTGTTCAGCTTTAACCTATTGGCAAGTGAGACACCTGGCGACAGAGTCAGCTACATCTCTTTTTATACCGTCCCACCAATATAGATCCTTATAGTCGTGATACATCTTGGTGATTCCATGATGCATGGTGTAGGATGAAGTGTGGGCCTGCTCCAATATCAAGCGTCTCAACTTCGGAACTGGAGGTACCAGAATCTTATTTAGCTTTCTTACAAGGCCTTCAGCATCAACATGATATTCATCATCAATACCTTGTTGCAGTCGGTGTCTAATCTGCTGAACATTTGAATCTGCTTCTTGTGCGTGTTGAGTTTCTCTAAGTCCCGGGATCGATTATAAGCAAAAAATTAACATGTGAATACATCAAAGAAGTTGCGGAATACTTACATCGATCGGTTGAGCCGATGCGTCGAAGAATAAATATTTTTCTGCCTTCCTTGGAAGCTCACGGCAGTGAACAGTTTTGCTCCACCAAAATTTTCGGCCATGGACTCCATTGATGCTCCAAGCTCCAAGCTTCTCAAATGGTGATTCCAAGCTCACAAGTGGGTTTCCCTATCACCTTAGGATGAACTCTAATGTGTGCTAGCACTCTTGATTTTACAACAAAATCATTATCTTGCTTCTTATGATTCTCTGCTTTGTGCCAAAAATGGAAGAAGAAAATAAGGCCCTAGGCCGTGAGAGAGATGAAGAGAGGAAGAGAGAATGTGTTGTGTGATAATTGTTGGTGGTTGGGTAAAATGTGTATCTAATACACAAATATTGAATTCAAAATTTAATTACCAAATTTTTTGGCTTTCCAAAAGTCAAAGGCTTTAAGCCATCCAACAACTCCAACAACTTCCATCACTATTCACACAATCAAGTGACTAGTTGTCACATCAATCAAAGTGACAAGTGATTTGACGCTTGATGTGACTTACGGGCCGCACTTGAATTCGAAATGCGAGTGCACTCGCAAACACTCCCGGGTTCGGGTTCGCTAATTCCAAATTAACGAATTTTCCATTTCGACACAATTAAATAATTATGCCTAGTAAAATCATTATTCACGTCGCTAACGAATTAATTCTAAATTAACTCGTTCGCCCGAATTAAAATCTAATTTCAATTCCGCGTCGAAATCCAATTTCGAATAATATATCAAATATATTATTTTATCGATTAATTCCAAATTAATCGTTCTCTCTCTTTAAATTAATATTTATCCCAGATAAAATATCTCTGTAATTAATCCCAGATTAATTTTCTCTCTCATCTAATTAATCCCAGATTAATTAAGTGCGAGCCATACGTCATCGGTGAATCTTCGGGAAGCGACCCATGAGATCCCCGGATATGTTGGCAGTAAATGTGGTCGTCGGACTATCCGAACACGTAAGTACCTAGTACTACGTTTGTACCGATTTACAAGACAAGGTTGGCTTCTAGCAAAGCGCCATGCCTACCCAATTCTCCAGAAATATCCTTACAGGAATATGTGATCTATATCAGGTGTAGTATACTTAGTATTGCGTATTACGATCCAGTATCGGATGTCACATGCTAGGCCTGGGACTGGAATTGTGTCTGCCCCATACGAAGCACATATCTGATCTCCGGTAACTAGTCTCTATAATCGGATATACATGACCTAGTTATAATATCCCGATAGCTGCAAGCATATAAGAGAATCAGTCCCGTACCATCGATAAACACAACCTCCTATTACACTTGCATGAGTATCATATACCCAAATATATGAGAACTATGATGTTATGCCCTCACAACGCGCACAAGTGTAATACTAGTCTTTTTCACATTATCGATGTCCAATCTCGATAATACTCTGACTATGGATATTTAATGATTAAACCTTCGTAGATTGATACTGTCTCATATCATCTCAATCCAGGAACTAATCATAAGGACCTTTCATCATTTATACATCTTGGTAATCTAATTACAAATGATGAAAGAGCAATCTCCTTTGTCACATAGTTAATTTGTACAACAACACCATGATCTGTACAAATAGTGACGCTATGGGTCATAACTATCCAACAATCTCCCACTTGGCCTATAGCCAGTCACTCGAGTGTCCTACACTTGAACTATGTACGATTCGCTCAAACTTCTACTGAGGAAAGGCTTTCGTCAGCAGATTTTTAATGATTATCATCTGATGCGATTTATATGATCATCACATCGCCACGATGTATGATCCGAACGAATCAGATGAATAGTCGAAGTATGTATCTGGATCGTTGATGAGACCATTAATTCTTTAGCCTGCGCTGTAGCCTAGCTCAGCTTCTAATAGAACTATATCTAATCTAATTAGATTTATTATTGACCCAAATGGCTTCTATTGCTGCCTCAGCTGCAGCAATGTTCCGCTTTTATTGTTTATTCTGTAACAGTATCTTGCTTGGAATATTTCCAGCTCATTGTCCCGTTATTCAAACTGTATAGTACCGTTGTTACGACTTATAGTCATTTTATCGGTTTGGAAACTTGCAGCAGTGATCCCAGTCACTTCAAGTTCTCCTTCTCCATAGTTTAAGACAGCATCCTTAGTTCTCTAAGATACTTAAGGATGTCATTAACATCAATCCAGTGACTATCACTTGGATTGGCTTGTTTGTGAATCCATATGCTCAAAGCATATGAGACACCAGGTCGCGTACATTTATCAATGCACGAGTTATCGGAGAGTTTCAACAACTTTTAGATCTATCCCAGTAGATCTTTATTCCTAGAATAAAAGTTGTTTCTCCCAAGAATTCTACGGAGAATGTTTCTCATGAAAGCCAAGCTTTCACCGATTGTATTATGGGAATATCATTTCCAAGAAATGATATGTCATCATTATTTAAGAGTTTCACTGTCAGTTCGCTCCCACTAACCTCCTTATATACACAAGAATCATTTCATTTTTTAATTAAATCATATACCATTATGATTACATCAAAACGATAATTCCAAGAACCCAATGCTTGCTTCAATCCATACATGGATCGAATAACCTGCAAACCTTGTTTGCTAGTTTTGGTACGACAAAACCGTCAGGATGTTGTAAACATCCTCCGAAAGGTTTCCGTTAAGGAAAGCGATTTTGCTGTTCAGCTGTCATATTTCATAAATGAAACGTGCAACATCAGTAAGCATTAACCAAATGGATTTAACTATGGCAACGAGTAAAATATTTCATTATAATCAACACAATGTTCATAACGATACATTTTCGCTATAAGCCTAGCTTAGTACGTTGGTATGTTGCCATCTATGTATGTCTTCCTTGAAGACTTATATAGCACCAATAGGCACAATGCCTTGCGGTACATCAACTAGTATCCAAACTTGGTTGATTTACATGGAATCCATTTCGGATATCATGGCACTTTTCCATAATAGGGAGTCGATACCTTGTATCACTTCCTCATACGTAGTCAGTTCGTATTCCTCAATAAGATTGACATCTTTATGAGGTGAGATCAGAAACCCATACCCCATGTTGTTTTCTGACTCTCTCCGACTTACGCGGTTCTTGTGTATTCAAAGATTACTGGTATAGTTTCATCCTTGATAAACTATTTATGTTCCATTAAGGAATCGGTGCTGGATGGAATAGCATACTCTGATTTTCATCGAGTTTTACTTTCCTCCCACTTACCACTGCATATAGGTATTCTCTTAGGAAAAGCGCATGGTGAGCAACAATTACATTGTTCTCTTGTGAGTTGTATAAGTACTATATTTTGGTTTCCCTAGGATAACCTAAAATTGGCACTTATCCATTTGGGTTTTAGTTTGGTATCATCCAAACGTATGCCTAGCATCCCAAATTTCAGGAATGAGAAAACCCAATTTCTATCCTGTTCATATCTAATATGATATCTGTCAAACAGATTTTTATGGAACCTTATTCAAAATAAGTTCTGCACTGTTTATGTGTATCCGTTGAAGGAAATGGTAGCTCAGAGCGACTCATGATTAACCTTATCATGTCCAACAAAATTGGTTTTCTTCGTTCAGACACACCGTCAAACTGACGTGTTCCGGGAGGAGTCCTCATTGAAAGAATACTATACTCTTTCAAGTATATTAGAAACTTATTGCTTAAGTATTTTTCATCATGGTCTAACCGTGACGGTTTAATACTTTAGCCGATCTGTTTGTCTATTTCGTGTCGAAACTATAAAAGTTTCCGATTTGTGTTTCAAAAGAAACACATAACCATAACGTGATGTCACATCCGTAAAGGTCACGAAATATTCATATCCACCTCTAGCCTAGCTATGGGCCCACTTGCTTCACTATGAACTAGGGCTAACAGATCGGTGGCATTTGCACTTTTACCAAGTAAATAGTGTTTTAGGCACTTTGCCTAATAAACTAGATTCGTAGACATTATTTGATTGATATCAAATTTTCCTAGTACCCACTCTTCGAAAGTGTGGATATACGAGTCTTGTTTAATTGTGTCCTATACACAATGCCACATATGAGTTTCAACTGATTAAATCAGTTTGAGCTATTTGTTTGTCACTTAATACGTTTGAGATTTATTTATATTCAAAATATAAATCTGTTATTCACATCTAATGTGTTTATCTCAATATCATCTTTATATAATAAAACATTTAGTGTTCTAGAATATAAAGGTATATCCGCAACTGATTATACACTGATATAGAGATAATGTTTCTAGTCAAACTAGTTACATTGTAACAGTTTCCTAATTTAAGTACACACCCGAAGGGTAGTTCCTAAATTAGGTATCTACGGTTAAAACAACGACTTTCGTTCCGTTCCCGATTCGCAGATTTATCTCAACTGAAGTCAGTATCCTGCTCATAGCAGATTCTGCACACAGTACATATTTATGTAACACACTAAGTATTTAAAATCCAATTTAATACTAGCAGTGAACATATTTATGACAAACATATTTGAAGTCAGAGCCTTGCTCGTCTTCAATTCCTTCATGTCTGCTTTGTCCAAACGGCAGTCACACTTCCGCGATTCCGTTTGCCACAATTTAGGCAGACATTTTGGGATATGTCCTTTTGTCTTCCTAGAAGATTATAATGATTTGGCCTTTGCCATTTTCCACACTCCAGAAGCCTTTGGCCAAGCCTTGGCCTTCTAGAATGTCGAAGTAAAGTGCGTCTTGCGCTTTTGCCTTATTGCAAATTTGGCTTATCTCATTGAGAATAGCCATTAACTCTCCAAGAGTTTTACTATTGCAATTTAACTTCTAAGATCTAAGAATAGATCTATGAAGATCCTTCAATTTATTATCATACTTTAAGGATCTAATCCTTAGTTCTGATTAAGAAATTAAGGAGTCATTTGGCAAGCTTAATGGATTAAGCACTAAAGTTATCATCACATGAATCTTCCAAAGATCATGCTCTACTATTTGCTTAACTAGGGCTTAGGCCTAATATGTTATTTTATCAAATAAAGTAACTTCTTAGTTTTCCGGACCATCCTGAAATTTTTCCCAATTTGAAAATTAAAGTCATTTAAATACATTTCACCCAGGATTATGTTTTAAACACTAATCTTTCAATTATCTTGATTCTAATAGTCCAACTATTAATCAACGATTTTAGGTACTATTTATATAATGATTACTATAGTCTAACTATATAATCAACTATAATTTAATGGTTAAATTCAATTATATTGATTACTATAATCCAATTATAAAATCAACTAAATGAAATTGTTAATTCAAATATATGATTACTATAATCCAATTATATAATCAACTATAATTGAAATAGTTTGAATACAGTCCAACTGTTTTATTAAAACAACGATTTAAATATTAGTCCAACTAACATTTAATTTAACGACGAAATAATTGATATGAGCGCGTATGGCAAGTATTAAACGAATATTGCAAATTTAATACTTACCTCCCACTATTTTTCGGCGAACCTCGAACCCTCTGTTGAGTACTCGGGAAACCGTGTTTCCTAGTGGGCTAGGATCCCGTTAAATAGCACACAATCTTGACTTTGGCCAACAAATTGTATGATAATTAACTAGGTAGATCTCTAAGATCAATTGGATCCCATCCAATTCCTAGATCCAGTAGGTGGACATCCAAGTCCGAAATATATATCTTATATATGCCAATATATCCAATATATTGCCTAACATTTTTCCTCTGAATCAACTAAGCCTTGGCTTTGGCACAACAAACTTAGTGATCCCAGTTAAGCGTGACCCATTGACCTTGGAAAGCTTCGTAATCAATGTCGATGGACAAGAAGTGATCTTGACTTTGGCCAACAAATCACAACTTGGACAAGACACCGATATGGAACAAAGCCTTCATGATTCAAACACATCCTCGACGGACAAAGGCCTTGACTTTGGCCAACAAACCAATGCCAGTCTTGGATCTTGAGTAAGAATCACTCAATGGAAGGAAAAACGCTTAATATTGTTTGAGGGTTTTTCGCGTGCAAATTGGCAACCAATTTATTATCTTTGTTAAGGTCTCATTATCATACACCCTTAAACATGCATTCTAAACACATAATAAGGCGCATATAAATAAAATAATAATGATATGCGGATGGATACTTTACACATTGATCCTAGATCAAATCTCTCCATTTCCTCTCTCCCGCTAGCACAAGTATTACTTCTACCCGTTACATAACACTTCTAAAGAAACCTCATTTACATTGAGGGGAATAGGTGAGAAGAGAAATACAAAGAGTAAGGAGGTATAGGCTGGACACGCAGGTCCAATAATAAATTCTAAATTTATTACAACAATTTCCAAAATTGCCCCACCATCTAATATTCATGATATACATTATTCATGCATCGCAACCATGTATTCACACAAGCATGTTATCAATCAATCATCCAATTAATTAATCTGATAATTATGACCATCCAAATTTCAAACAACGATTTGATTTTGCGCGAGTCCAAATCGTTTTGCGAATAAGTACTCAAAGTACGAATTCTTGAATTAAATTAAACTACAACATTAAATCCAATTTAATTTTATTTAATATTAATTCATTATTTAATTCCAAATTAAATAATACACTTATTAACGAACCTTTACGACTTAAATTCCAAATTTAATCGTTACGGGTCTCAAAGCCCGATAACATCCAATGTCTATTTAATTAAAGTCCAATGGGCTTTTAATTAATTTCTTTAGGCATGGACTTTTGGTCAATATGGGTCAAAACCAAAGACTAAAGCCCATTAAAGGAATCACCCTTAATGCCTAGAAATCAATTTAGGCCCATTAGGCCCAATTAAAATTAAGGTCCATTTGTCGCATTTGGACTTTATGGAAATGGTTTTAGGCCCAATTGGATCCAACCAATTTGCCTAAACCAATCTTGGTACAACCAAGCCCAATAAGCCCAATTACAACTTTACAAGCCAAATTCCAATTTAAGCCAACATAATTAAATTCCAAAATTCCAATTTCACAATTTAATTACTCAAAGTGTAATGCCATAATTAATCACCCAAATTAAACATTTCCAAAACATCAATTAGCCTAATTAATATGCTCATCATGATCAAAAACAGTCCAATACATTTAATCAAAAAATCAAACCATTACTGCTTAATTGTCTCGGCATTTTGGGCATTTTTATGTCCGATTCGAATTCAATCCAATTAAATCCAATTCAACATTAAATCAACATTCTCAATTGATTTCAAGTCATCCAATGAATCAAAAATCAAAAATACCAAGATATTTAGGGCATTGTATGATTCGGCCAAGCCAACCAAAAGGGGAAAAAATTGATCCAACCATTTTTCATGAATTGATCTAAACAACTTCAATTAAACATCATTCAAGCATACTCAATCAAATAATTAATCAAATCATGCTCAAAATCAATTTACCCAATTTTACCCAAAATTTAAATTCATGCCCAAACCGCTCTAATACCATTGTTGGGTTCTCTAAGTCCCGAGATCGAATTATAAGCAAGAAATTAACATGCGAATACATCAAAGAAGTTGCGGAATATTACATCGATCGGTTGAGGCGATACGTCGAAGAACAAAAAAATTTCTGCCCTCATTGGAAGCTACGGCAGTAGCAGTTTTGCTCCTCCAAAATTTTTGGCCATGGACTCCATTGATGCTCCAAGATCCAAGCTTCTCAAATGGTGATTCCAAGCTCACAAGTGGTTTCCCTATCACCTTAGGATGACAAATCTAATGTGTGCTAGCACTCTTGATTTTGCCAAAAAATCAGCATCTGCTTCTTATGATTCTCGGCTATGTGCCAAAATGAAGAAGAAGAGAAAATAGGCATAGGCCGTGAGAGAGATGAAGAGAGGAGGAAGAGAGAATGTGTTGTGTGATAAGTTGTTGGTGGTTGGGTAAAATGTGTATCTAATACACAAATATTGAATTCAAAATTAATTACCAAATTTTTTGCTTTCCAAAAGTCAAAGGCTTTAAGCCATCCAACAAATCCAACAACTTCCATCAATATTCACACAATCAAGTGACTAGTTTTCACATCAATCAAAGTGACAAGTGATTTGACGCTTGATGTGACTTGCGGGCCGCACTTGAATTCGAAATGCGAGTGCACTCGCAAACACTCCCGGGCTCGGGTTCGCTAATTCCAAATTAACGAATTTTCCGTTGCGACGCAATTAAATAATTATGCCTCGCAAAATCACTATTCACCTCGCTAACGAATTAATTCTAAATTAACTTGTTCGCCCGAATTAAAATCTAATGTCAATTCCGCGTCGAAATCCAATTTCGAATGATATATCGAAAATATTATTTTATCGATTAATTCCAAATTAATTGTTCTCTCTCTTTAAATTAATATTTTATCCCAGATAAAATATCTCTGTAATAATCTCAGGTTAATTTTCTCTCTCATCTAATTAATCCCAGATTAATTAAGTGCGAGTCATACATCATCGGTGAATCTTCGGGAAGCGACCCATGAGATCCCCGGATATGTTGGCAGTAAATGCGGTCGTCGGACTATCCGAACACGTAAGTACCTAGTACTACGTTTGTACCGATTTACAAGACAAGGTTGGCTTCTAGCAAAGCGCCATGCCTACTCAATTCTCCCGAAATATCCTTACAGGAATATTTGATCTATATCAAGCGTAGTATACATAGTATTGCGTATTATGATCCAGTATTGGATGTCACATGCTAGGCCTGGGACTGGAATTGTGTCTACCTATACGAAGCACATATCTGATCTCTGGTAACTAGTCTCTATAATCGGATACATGACCTAGTCATAATATCCCGATAGCTATAGCATATAAGAGAACCAGTCTCGTATCCTACGTGACCATCATCTCCACTATGACGGGAGTGATACTTCCGTCTTGACATCACACCCAATACACTACGATTTTTAATATACCCAGCAGAGGCGTACACAGAACCTGTTAAAGCCCTGGATGACCAAAACCAAAGTATATTGATTGTTGCAAGTATTAGTGATGCAAGTCTCAGTTTAAGACCAAATACACCTACCCTGATTTCGGACTTCCATAGAGACATAGTCATACTATCAATGGAATTCCGAGGGGTCTATCCAGAGCGAAGCTGTTTCCGTACCATCGGTAAACACAACCTCCTATTACACTTGCATGAGTATCCTATACCCAAATATATGAGAACTATGTCATTATGCCCTCACAACGCGCACAAGTGTAATACTAGTCTTTTTCGCATTATCGATGTCTAATCTCGATAATACTCTGACTTGGGATATTTAATGATTAAACCTTCATGGATTGATACTGTCTCATATCATCTCAATCCAGGAACTAATCATAAGGACCTTTCATCATTTATACATCTTGGTAATCTAATTACAAATGATGAAATAGCAATCTCTTTTGTCACATAGTTAATTTGTACAACAACACCATGATCTGTACAGATAGTGATGCTATGGGTCATAACTGTCCAACAGTGCGACCATAATCTCATCAACAATGATGGATCTGACTTGAATCGTAGCCAACAACCCTCATTTTTCCGCCACCTGAAAGCTTACTCCATCCAGCAAACAACTTTGCATTAGCATGCGGGGCGCCATCTCTCAAACTGGTAAATGAGCCAAACTTCCCATTGACTTCCAGCTCAAGGCATCTGCAACAACATTAGCTTTACCGGATGATACTGAATTGAAACAATCATAGTCTTTTAACAATTCTATCCATCTTCTTGTCTTAGATTAAGCTCTTTCTGACTCTGAATATACTTAAGGCTTTTATGGTCGGTGAAAATATCGAACTTTTCTCCATATAAATAGTGTCGCCATATCTTCAGAGCAAAAATTATCACAGCCATTTCCAAATCATGAGTGGGATAATTTTGCTCATAATGCTTTAATTGCCTTGAGGCATAAGCAATTACCTTCCCTCTCTACATCAATACACAACCTAGACCCACTCTGGAAGCATCATAATAAACTGCAAATCCTCCTGATTCCACAAGCAATGCAAGAATGAGAGCAGTGGTCAATCGGTGCTTGAGTTCCTGAAAACTCTTCTCACATGCATCAGACCATTTAAACTTAACATTCTTCCGAGTTAGCTGCCTAGTTTGGAGAAGTTCTCTACAAATCTTCTATAATACCCAGCTAATCCCAAAAAGCTACGAATCTTTGTTACACGCTTTGGTCGGTGCCAACTCTGAATAGCTTCAATCTTCTGAGAATCTTCTCCAATCCCTTCCTTGGACACCACATGCCCCATAAATACCACACTACTAAGCCAAAATTCACATTTCGAGAACTTGGCATATAACTTCTGCTCCCTCAATGTCTATAGTACCAAATGCAAATACTCTGCATGCTCCCGTTCATTGGGCGAATACACCATTATGTCATTAATAAAGACTATCACAAACCGATCTAGAAAAGGTTTGAAGACCATGTTCATCAAATCCTTAAACGCCGCAGGAGCATTGGTCAGGCCAAAGGACATTACCAGAAACTCGTAATATCCATAACGGGTTCGAAAAGTCGTCTTTGGAATATCACCCTCTCAAATTTTCAATTGATGGTACCCAGAGCACAAGTCAATCTTTGAGAAACACTGCGCTCCCTGTAACTGATCGAACAAGTCATCAATCCTTGGCAGTGGGTATTTGTTCTTGATCGTCACCTTATTCAACTGCCGATAATCTATACACAGTCTCAGTGTACCATCATTCTTTCTTACAAACAACACCGGAGTACCCCTTGGGGACACACTGGGGAGAATAAAGCCCTTGTCTAACAAATCCTGCAACTGCACCTTCAACTCTCTGAGTTCTGCAGGAGCCATCCTGTATCGAGGAATTGATATGGGCTGCGTCCCGGGTATGACATCTATATAAATCTCAATCTCTCTATCTTGTGGTATACCTGGCAATTCATCTGGAAATACATCAGGATACTCCTTTACCACCGGAATTTGCTCAAGGCTTCTATTCTCCGCTCTATTATCTGTCACAAAAGCTAAGTACCTCATATTCATCTTTTGAAGTAATTTGAATGCTTGAAAAACCGATATTAAATTATAAGGCACCACTGACCTTTCTCCCTGATAAACTTTTATCGGTCTATCGGGAATGTGCAGAGTAACGGTCTTCTCCATACAGTCAAGTACCACAAGGTGTCTAGCTAACCAATCCATTCCCAAAATGACATCAAAACTCAGGATGCCCAACACTATAAATCCGCATATGAAAGGTACCCGCCAATATCTATGGAACACTGCCTCACACCAAGTGTCACTTCTATAGGGTCTCCTACTGGTGTGGCTATCAAGATGGGGGAGTCTAAAGGCTCAATATTTCTACCTATTTGAGCGACAAAACAAGGTGCTATAAAGAATGGGTGGCCCCTGAATCAAATAATACTCTCATTGGTACGAACTCAATCAACACTGTACCTGTGACCACCGCATTAGATGCTTGAGCCTCCTGAGGAGTGAGAGTATACACCCTACCTTGGGGTCTGCTAAGAGAAGTCTGTCATCGGTCACTAACTGGTTGTCCTCTCCCACCAGCTATCTGTCCTCTACTCGTCAACCTCTGCTCTCCACCTCTCATATTTCTTTTAGATTGAAACTAAGGTGTAGATGGGGCGGCACTGAATAATGGCAAATGATCTGCTTGTAGTAAGTAGTTCCGCTTTAGATGACCCATATGACCATATTGATAACATCCTCTGTCCCCTGACTTACATGTCCCGGGATGAGCTCGCCCACAAGTAGAACACGATGGCAAAGTTCACCCTGGTTGGACTACTGAAGGAAATGAAATTTTTTGGGAAGTCACACTCTTAACCGGCCCACGGTCATGACCCCTTGAACTGAACCACATCCCTGCGTGCCATGGCGTAGCCGACATCTGAAACTGTCTACTGGGCCCACTTTACTGAGGTCTCACACTCTCTTCTGATCTCGATTTCTTCCGAGATTCCCTCTCTGCTTACCTCTCTCGAAACCGTACCTCAAACCGCAAGGCAGCATCTAAAACTTAAGTGTGGTAGTGGTCTCCGTAATGTAAATGATGGAAGGAACAAGCTGTCCGAAGCCCGTTTACAAACCTCTTTACTTTCATTTCTTCAGTGCTAACCAGATGAGAAGTATAGCGTGACAATCGTGTAAACCGTATATCATACTCTGAAACAGTCATCTGTTCACCTTGCACTAACTGCTCAAACTCCCGAGCTCTAGCATCTCTGACACTCTATGGTAAAAATCTGGACATAAAGACCGTACTAAACTCAGCCAATGTCAAAGGAGGAGCATCATGTCGCCTACCATCACGAAAAGACAAAAACTAGGTGTTGGCAACATCTCTCAACTAAGAAACTGACCAACTCTACCGCCCTCTTGAAGAACATCCCAAGGCTGTGCATATCCTATCAGACTCCTCAATAAAAACACAAGGATCTGGAGAGGTCTCTACTCCCGATAATGTGGGAGGGTGAAGTTTTCGGAAATCATGAAGTGATACCAGTAGCTCTTGCCGCTACATAACTGGAACTGTCACTAGGGGTGGCTCTTGAGGCATAACAAAAGGCCCGACTCGGTATAAGGTAGGGTCTGGTACAACTGGAGGAGGTTCTGTTTGGTGAGCCATGGGTACTCCCACCGAGGGGGTGGAACAGAAACAGTAGGTTCTGCAGCTCTTGGCTCTGGGCCTATCGGCTACTGCTGCCGGTTAATCAACTGAGCTAAGGCTGCTACTGACTGTTGTAACTGCTATAAACCTGCGACTACTAGGTCCTTAGGCTTATCCACATGGGTAGTCATACCCTCCCCCACTCTCATGTATAGAGTCAACTCTCTGCTCCCTATTTGGCCCAGTGGGAGGTATAACTGATCTCTGATCTCGGACTATATCCTGGGGCGCCCTGCCACGCTTGGGTCTACCCCTAACTCCAGTTCTTCCCTTGGGTGGCATGGGGTATCTATGAAAATGAGAAAGAAAAGAAACGATTAGTTATATATATAAGAATTTTCAAATGATTCAAAACGAGACATAGGTCAAGATAAGGTTACTATAGTAAAAAACCATTCATATATAGTAGTACCTCGGGTATACCACATATACAAGTCGCCGCTACTCTTTTACTGCAGTCACTAACTCCCAAGACCATGCTCTGATACCATCTTTGTAACATCCCTAATGCAGGAATGCTAATGGCAGGCAACAAAATCTTATTGTCGCCTAAGCCTCTAACTTATAACTAGAACACTTACTTTGGTTTCTATGTCATGCAATGACCATTTACCACTCATGTAACTTGTATGCTCGGATTAATATAAATGCAAGATCATAAAAGAAATCCCATGCATATATATACACATACACCATAATATGCACCGGGGACACGTGTCAGAATCTGAGAAGGTTGACTTTGCTAACATGCACCGTGCCACGTGTAAACATCATCGCTGATCTTCTAACGTATGTCGTGCCACGTGTCATCATCCTATGGTGCCGACAATCGTCATCGTCCACATCAACAATAGACCGAGTCAACTCACCACGTCAGCGCCATGTCATCATCAGCCAATCACATCATGCCACGTGTCGTACTCCTACGGTGTCGACAATCACTTTCGCCATGTGTCGCCATATCATCGCCACGTCATCACCATGTCAACGCCACGTCAGCACAATTATTGAGTCAATATCCACATCGCCACGTCATCAGATAAGAATCTGATGCAGCCAACCAGAGTGCGACATGTGGCGCGTCGCGACGTGAGCAGTCTACCGAGGCTTATAAATTCAGCTCATTTTTCTGATTTCAGATGTACATTTCTTTCTGAATTCTCTGATTTAAATAGAGAGTTTTATATCTAGTTCTTTTAATTTCAGTTTTGTAATTAATTCTAATACGTTCTGTAATAGTAATTTACTTTTTTTACTTTATCAGTTTTTACTATTCAGCTATGAGGAGAGGTAACTTCCCCCTGCTAGGGTGAAAGGTAAAACTTTTATTACTGCTATTTAGATTAATCTCCCTTAATTATAATATATTCACTATTTAAAATTTGACTTAATGAGGATACCGCTACATTGGCCAGTTGCTGATTGATATTAAATTGGTTTTAATTTGACTAAGCAAGGATACCGTCTGGTGGTTGGTCGGTTGGTAATTTACCGCCTATATGGCTGGATTATGGACAAATATTGTTACCGCCTAATGGCTGGTTGGACTTAATTTGACTTAATCAGGTTACCGCCTATATGGCTGGGTTGTAATGTTATCACAAGTTAATATATTATTTAATTGAGAATCTAAAATAGTAGTATTAAAAGTAGATCATTTAACCATAGCATTTTATTTTTGTTATTTTATTTTTCAGTATTTATTTTACCGCATTTACTTTTCAACATTTTACTTTATGTCTTTTATTTTTAAGTTTTTACTAGCCCTAGTTATGTGTTGTAACTAAGTTAGTTATCTGAGGTTGTGATGAATTCTAATATCATCGGTTTATAAGGGGTTATTTTATAGTTTGAGTAATTTAAAGGTTTATATATTAAGTCTTAAGCTTAATGCGTCTTGTTAATTGACCACTAATAAGATTGATCTAGTAAGTCTAAAATAAACTTGAAAAATTTATTTTAGGTTTCACCCTTAGACTTAGTAGCCCACGATCTTCCTTGAGGATAGATAACCCTTAATAGATTTCCTTACAGGATAGACATATACCTGTCGGGCGGGGGTAACCATAATTGGAACTTAATCTTAATGAATCCATGTAATTTGGTTGACATAGACATATGATTCAATTAGGTTATACTGGGTATTTACATCTGACCATCGACAGAGGCTTTTGCATAATTTCAAGTTCCAGGTTAGTAAACCGATATATTACACAAACATGAAATAACCACTTCATCTTTTAAAAGATATTGGAAAGATTCACAACCCTGGATAGTTTCTTAATATTGAATTTTATTTAATTTAATTTTGAGCAATTTTATTTACTTGTTTTTAAGTTTAAAATCATCACCATTTCAAATCAATCAATCAAATATTAGATACTAGTAATCATTCGACCTCATAAAATTAATAGATTAGGTATTAAGTCCTCATGGGATCGATACTTTTTATACTACTTGAACGATACGTGCGCTTGTGTTATACGCGTGTGAAAGCACCGGTCAAGTTTTTGGCGCCGTTGTCGGGGACTTATTTATCTTCACTATTAGTTTTGGGGTTAGATACATTTACTTGTATCTAATTTCTTTTTACTTATTGTTTTTGTTTTCACTTGTTTTAGGTTCTCAGACACTACATGAGACGAACTAGAAGCTTTGAAATTCGTCCGCTAGACCCAGAGATTGAAAGAACGATCAGACAGTTGAGAATGGAAAGGCGAGAAGGCCAAGAAGCAATCGTTAACATAGAACCTGAACCTTTGGAGGTTGCACCACCAATTCCTATTCGGGACAGAACCATTCTGATGGTTGATGGCCGCATTTCCTGTATTGTACTTCCTCATTTACCAGTAAATATGGGTGACATCAAAACATGCATTCAGATGATTCAATAGTCAGTTCAGTTTATGGGGAATGCAACTGAAGATCCTAATGCCCACAACAGTAACTTTCTGGAAGTTTATGACACTTTCAATTACAAACGAGGAGCTGAAGAAGCAATGAGACTGCGGGTGTTTCCATATTCCTTGAAAGACAGAGCAAAAGCTTGGCTACATTCACTGCCAGCAGGTTCCATCACAACTTGGAATACTCTAGCCACCAAATCCTACAAAGTACTTTCCACCAGCCAGAACAGTAAAACTGAGGAATGACATCACATCATTTGTAAAACTTGACTCATAAACTCTTTATGAAGCTTGGGAACGGTACAAAGATTTTCTCCGGAAATTTCCTCACCATGAGATTCCAAAATGGCTTCAAGTCCAAACATTCTATAATGGACTTTCTGGACTAATGAGAACCACAATTGATGCTACTGCTGAAGGAGCTTTGATGGCAAAATGAGAAGATCAAGCCTGGGACCTAATCGAAGAAATGGCCAACAATATTTCCTTGTGGCCAACAGAAAGGAGCATGATCCAAAGAATTGCAGGAATTTATGAAGTTGGAGCCAATTCAGCAGTTAACGCCAAGCTGGATCAGATATGCAAATTCATGGAGACTCTTAGCACACAAAGTAACATTGGATCCACAAGTTCACCTTTTGGAGGAGGACTATAACCAAATCAACTTAAAGAAATGGTGAATTATGTCAACAATTTCAACAAACAGGGGAACAATCCATATTCCAACCTACAACCCAGGGTGGAGGAATAATCCCAATTTCTCATGGAGCAACAATTCAGGGCAAACGAATTATCCACCACCAGGATACCAACAGGAAATCAAGAGTTTGAAAAAGAACCAAAAATGAAAGAATGGATTGCAGAGATGTTCAAAAAGCAACAAGCAGCATAGGGAAGGAGTAGTGTCATGCCATTATGTTAAAAAATGGTACTGAAATCAACAAAGATGTTGGAGTCAAAACAACTGCTGAGGAAGTTCCAAAAGAAACAGAACAACAGATGGAGGAAAAATAAGCAAAGGAAAAAGAACAGATCACTCCACCTCTACCTTTTCCTCAGCGTCTTAAGAAAAATAAACTGGACAAGCAGTTTGCTCGATTCTTGGAGATTTTCAAAAAACTGCACATCAACATTCCATTTGCAGAAGCCTTGGAACAAATGGTCAGCTATGTAAAATTCATGAAAGACATTCTTCCACGAAAATGGAGATTGGGAGATTACGAGATAGTAGCATTGACGGAAGAATACAGCGCCATCATTCAGAGGAAGCTTCCCCCAAAGTTGAAATATTCTGTCAGTTTCACCATTCCTTGCATCATAGGAGAACATAACTTTGGTAGGGCTTTATGTGATTTAGGTGCGAGTGTTAACTTGATGCCTTTTTCTATTTTCAGGAAACTACAGATTGGAGAAACAATGCCCACTTCAGTCTCTCTACAACTTGCTGATAGAACACTCGTATTTCCGAGAGGTGTAATTGAAGACGTGCTGGTCAAAGTTGACAAATTTATTTTCCCAGCAGATTTTATTGTCATTGATATGGAGGAAGATGCAGACATGCCAATTTATCCTCGGGAGACCATTCTTGGCTATAGGTCGAACCATTATTGATGTACAGAAGGGAGAACTAACTATGAGGGTACAGAACCAAGAAGTAACATTCAATGTTTTCAAGGCCATGAATTTCACAGATGATGAAAAGAATGAGGAATGTTTCAGACTTGATGTGATACACAGCACCATTCAGAACTCCAATGGAATGCAAAGTTCTACCGACAAACTTAAAACATGTCAACTGTCTGTAGAGCCTGAAGATAAAGTGTCTTGTGCACTGAAAAAGCCAATTCTTGCACTACAAGCAACAGAAGAGAAACAGTTCCACCAGCTCAACGAATTGGAGGAATTTCACAATCAGCCTTTTGAGAATGCTAAATTATACAAAGAAAAAGGCCAAAAAAAAGACATGATGAGAAGTTAGTGCGCATACAACTGGAACCAGGGCAGAATATACTGTTAAGGGCCATTTGTGATCACCAAGGTTTTACCAGACAGAGTCGTTGAGATACATGATCCTATGGAAGTTGAAATCAAGCTGGTAAGGGCCATTTGTGATCACCAAGGTTTTACCAGACAGAGCCGTTAAGATACATGATCCCGACTCCAACAAAACATTCAAGGTTAAAAACAAGTGTGTTAAGCACTATTGGGGAGAATAAATTGAGCGACAAAAAGAAAGTGTCACACTTTCAGATCCTGCATAACGTTCGAGCAGTCACGTCTAGCTGACGACGTTAAACTTAACTCTAGCAAAGAGGCAAGCCATGCAATTTGTGTATATATTGTGATTTGGTGTGATTTCATTTTGTGTGTTTAGTTTTTACAGGTTAAGTCATTTCAGGATGGAAGAAGTTCCCGTAAATCTTCACAAGCAATTTCCTTCTCTCCCTCAAAAATCTCTGATGAAAGTTTACAAAGCTCGCTTGGAACGGATGAGACTATTGATGATCAAAGGTATTCCTACTGATATTCATTTGATTATTAAAGCACGGGTCCGATTGGCAGGTGAGTCCTCTAATTCTTTTATTTCACATCTGCCTGGTTTAGGAAGAAGCACCTATGCTAAAAATAGAATAGCCAAATAAATGGGTGTATGCTACAAATGTGCTCGTATGTTTTGTGATACTCGTTGTCGTTCTTTAAGAATGGTGTCTGATAACCGCGGATATAAGATTAATTTCATTAGGGATGGCTTGAGTAAGGAGTCTTTGGATGACATATCTAAAACTCTTGAGACGCATCCCAGTGGATATGTGTATCATGAAATTCGTGTGTTATATGCACAATTCCAAAAAGAAAGACAACAGTTAAGTCTCGGGAATCTGACTCAAAAAGACTCTGTTTGCCAATTTATAAGAAAATTGGATGGCAAGCTTGTCCCTGACGCATAGACGTCAATCAAGTCACTACGTTTCTTGTACATATTATATCTCTTTGTCTTTTCCTAATAATTGTGATTTATTTTGTTGTTTTCTTTTAGTTTCTCCGACAGGATCCAGACCTTTTTGACCTATCATGATTTATTTTACTGTTTAACTAATAATTGTCATTTGGCAGGTACTAGTGCTATTATTTTTACTCACCCTTTTCAGGTGTTATAAATTCAACTCATCATTGCACTTTTGAAGACATCCGGAGTAAAACATGGAAGCCACTTCAAGAAGACGAGTTGAAAACATATGTGTGTTTTGTGGTACTAGTGTTGGTGTTAAGCCACAATACATAACAGCAGCACAGGAATTGGGTCGAGTATTAGCTGCAAGGAATTTTCACTTAGTATATGGCGGTGGCAATCTTGGACTTTTGTGGATTATTTCAAAGGCT
The DNA here is from genome assembly GCA_019454045.1 of Zanthoxylum bungeanum. Classification (NCBI taxonomy): domain Eukaryota; kingdom Viridiplantae; phylum Streptophyta; class Magnoliopsida; order Sapindales; family Rutaceae; genus Zanthoxylum; species Zanthoxylum bungeanum. The sequence goes on along the minus strand of SKCR01040861.1, from coordinate 103,208 downwards.
GTACATGAAGGAGGCAGTCAAGTCTTGGGAATCATCCCAAAACCCTTGGTAGAGGCAAATCTTACTGGACCATCAAACGGAGAAGAACTAATTGTGTCAGGTATGTCTGAACGACTGGTAGAAGTGATTAATTATGCTGATGTTTTTATTGCTTTGCCAGGTGGCTTGGGTATATTGGAGGAAATTTTTACAGTGTTATTTAGGCAAACTTGAACATACACCACAAACCCACAAACCGCTTGGACTGTACAACATCGAAGGATTTTATGATTTTCTTTGTGTGTTTCTTGATGATGCCCAGAGACATGGGTTCGTGACAAAACCTATGAAAGAACTCTTCTTTACTGCCAGAACTGCTCCGGATCTACTTGACCAAATCTTAGCCTATGAACCACAAATTGACCCTATCATTTCAAAGATAAATTGGTCCGAGAACGATCGTGGTAAGAGGCGTCAGATTAATCTGGATCTTAACCTTTAACTTTTCGTGTAGAATTTCAACTAATCAGGTACTATCTTCTAAACTCTTCTTCTACTGTTTAAGACATTGGGGACAATGTCTCATTTAGGTTTAGGGGAGGAAATTAGTTGATTAATATCTTGTTTTTAGTTTGTGTGTTGTTTTTATTTTTATTCCAAAATTTTTCGAAAAAATACAAAAAATTGAAAAAATTTACAAAAATCAAAAAAATATTTTATGTTTTTTTGTTTTAAATTTGACTAATCGGGTGAAATTGGTGAAAGATAGTTGTGTACGGAGTTCCCACTCCTGATACGTATTTCAAACCTATTTTCGAACCAAGTTAATTTTTGTTTATTTCATTTTGAATTATTTAATTTGTAAATTCTCTATAAAACTGACTAAAATTGATATTCATATGCTCAATTGACAGGTATTATCAACATGCATGGTAACATATGGACATAAGCTGTAATTGAAAAGTTTTGTAATATTCAGTGCTCTAGTTTAATTGGAGGAAACATCTCAAAAAGTGATGGAGTAAAAAAAAATCAAAAAACAAAATCAAAGCAAAAAACAAAATCAGAAAAATAAGAAAAATTATTCCATTACTATAAAAAGGTGTAAATTCTAATAAAATTTTAGGACAAAAATATTACTCTCTTATCAACTTCACTTGTGACTGTTGTGGTAAAAAATGAGTTGATTAATATTTTGTTGGCTGTGTATATGGAGAATGGTAAATATAATCGAAGAATTTACTTATTCGGTAATTTAGAAAGAAAGAAAACAACTAGTGACTAGGAGTAGAAGTTTCACCTGATTAGCCACTAACTTCTTTATTCTCTTGTCTTTTTGCTTTTGTGTGCATTAGTTTCACTACCTTTTTACTTTCGTAAAATGTTTGTGGGTATCATTGATGTAAACCCTCACGAGACTACAACTCGTCCACTAGGGAAATCTAGGGGTTTAAAGGCTTGTTGCATACGCTAAATGCAATCGTGATCCCTATGAAAGTTGCTTAGTTAAATTTTATTTTAAGATGTTTATGTTATTTTATTCTGTGTTTTGCTCGAGGACTAGCAAAATGTTAGGTTTGGGGGTGTGATGAGTGGTAAATATATCACTATTTGCCCCTCATTTGACCTAATATTTTGTATAGTTTCTTGATTTTTGTGAATATTTTGATGTGTTTTGTGTTATTTTGTAGATAAATAAAGTTTCAGGACATTGTGGAGGTGATTTTGGGCCAAAACAATGAAAAAAGGGCAAAATGGTCATTTGGCGCATCGCGATGCGCTACCCGCATCGCGACGTCTAACGTGGACCGTATCATGCTAACATGCGCCGGGGACAAGTGTCAAATCTGAGAAGTTTGACTTTGCTAACGTGCGCCGTGCCACATGTCAACATCATAATCGATCTACTAACGTGCGTCGTGCCACATGTCATCATCCTATAGTGCCGACAATCGCCATCGCCACGTGTCGCCACATGTCACTCCACGTGTCAGCCACGTCATCATCCACATCAGTAGTAGACCGAGTCAACTTGCCACATCAGCGCCACGTCATCATCAGCCAATCACAGCGTGCCACGTGTTGCAATCATATGGTGCCAACAATCACTTTCGCCACATGTCGCCACATCATCACCATGTCAGCATAATTATTGAGTCAATTATCCACATCGCCACATCATCGGATAAGAATCTGAAGTAGCCAACCAGAGTGCGACATGTGGCGCGTCGCGACGCGAGCAGTCTACTGAGGCCTATAAATTCAGCTCATTTTTCTGATTTCAGATGTACCTTTCTCTCTGAATTCTCTGATGTAAATAGGGAGTTTTATATCTAGTTTCTTTTAATTTCAATTTTGTAATTAATTCTAATTACGTTCTGTAATAGTAATTTACTTTCTTTGCTTTTTTCAGTTTTTACTATTCAGTAGGGGTGAGCAAAACCGGTTTCGGTTCCGGTTCCGCATGGAACCGGAACCTACCCGGAAAAATTCGATTCCTAACTAAGTGGAACCGGAACCTACCCAATTAAATAGGGTACCCTATTATTCGGTTCCAATTCGGTTCCGGTCCGGTTCCGAATTACCCTATTAACTTGACGTGGCTGTACCAAACGATAATTCCATCAGAACTGAGATAGCAATATTATACAAACCATTATTAATAACCAGTGCAAAATAATAATCTGCAAGTAATCTGTAATTCATACCTTGTGCCACTGTAATTCTGATGACTGTATGATTAAATTCAAAAGTTAGCAGAGGGACTCACAGTGGAGGTGATATTGGAGAACTGGCTTAAGATAAAGCCTGTGATTATGGAAGAATGGAGTGAGAACAGAGAAGCTTTAATAGAACTTTTTGTAAAGGTCAGAGACGAATGGATGGATACAGACTTGACAACTTGGATTGGTGCCAATAGGTATTCATTCACCTTTGCTCAGCACCAATTAGTTTATTAAAACCTCATTAGAGCTCCCATTGCTAGAGTGATGAGTTTTGCATACAGTAGGTTGTTTCAATGATGTATAAATATGACCCTGCAGAATTTTAATTTGAAGATGCTATTCTTCTGCAGACTCTATCCTGGTGTTTCTGATGCTCTTAACTTTTCGAGTTCACAGATATATATAGTCACAACAAAACAGGTTTTGAAGAGATTAATAATCTGGAAGTAATAGTCTTATAATATGCTAATTGTCACCAGTAAGCTTAGTTTTTCTTTTGTCCTGAATCAGGGTCGATTTGTATAAGCCTTATTGCGAGAGCTTGCAGGAGTGACTATACCACCTAACAGACTTTATGCTCTTGGAACTGGGTTAGTACTTAATACATGTTATCAATGATGTTGGTTCTTTCGCGCGCGTTGTTGCCTGTGGTTGCTTACATGAAAATGATTTTATTTTTTCTCTTAATTTTTATTCAGTTTTGATTACTTACTGCTACGGTTGATTTTTTTAACACCATTAGTATTAAATTCGGGTATCAAAACCGGGTATCTAATCCGGTTCTGAAATGCGGTTCCGGTTCAATGGTCCGGTTCCGGTTCTGATTATTCTGGAACCGGAACCGGTTACAACCGGTTCCTTGTATTTGGAACCGGAACCGGACCGATTACAACCGGTTCCGGTTCCAAACCCGGATTTTCGGTCCGGTTCCAATCGGTTTCGGGTCTACCCGGAACCGTTGCTCACCCCTACTATTCAGCTATGAGGAGGTAACTTCCCCCTACTAGGGTGAAAGGTAAAACTTTTATTACTGCTATTTAGATTAATCTCCTTTAATTATAATATATTTACTATTTAAAATTTGACTTAATAAGGATACCGCTACATTGGCCGGTTGGTAATTGATATTAAATTGGTTTTAATTTGACTAAGCAAGGATACCGCCTGGTTGGTCGATTGGTAATTTACCGCCTATGTGGCTGGATTATGGACAAATATTGTTACCGCCTTAATGGCTGGTTGGATTTAATTTGACTTAATCAGGTTACCGCATATATGGCTGGTTAGTAATGTTATCACAAGTTAATATATTATATTAAGGGAGATATCTAAAATAGTAATAGTAAAAGTATATCTTTTAACCCTAGCATTTTATTTTATTGTAATTTTACTTTTCAGTATTTATTTTACCACATTTACTTATCAATATTTTACTTTATGTCTTTTATTTTTAAGTTTTTACTAGCCTTAGTTATGTGTTGTAACTAAGTTGGTTATCTGGGGTTGTGATGAATTATAATATCACCGGTTTATAAGGGGTTATTTTATTGTTTGGGTAATTTAAAGGTTTACTTATTAAGTCTTAAGCTTAATGCATCTTGTTAATTGGCCACTAATAAGATTGATCTGGTAAATCTAAAATAAACTTGACAAATGTATTTTAGGTTTCAGCCTTAGACTTAGTAGCCCACGATCTTCCTTGAGGATAGATAACTCTTTAATAGATTTTCTTACAGGATAGACATATACCTGTCGGGCGGGGGTAACCATAATTGGAACATTATCTTAATGAATCCAGGTAATTTAGTTTAAATAGACATATGGTTCAATTAAGTTATACTAGGTATTTGCATCTGACCATCGACAGAGGCTTTTGCATAATTTCATGTTCCAGGTTAGTAAACTGATATATTACACAAACATGAAATAACCATTTCATCTTTTAAAAGATATTGGAAAGATTCAAAACCCTGGATAGTTTCTTAATATTGAATTTTATTTAATTTAATTTTGAGCAATTTTATTTACTTGTTTTTAAGTTTAAAATCATCACCATTTCAAATCAATCAATCAACCTATTAGATACTAGTAATCATTCGACCTCATAAAATTAATAGATTAGGTATAAAGTCCTCGTGGGATCGATACTTTTTATACTACTTGAACGATACGTACGTTTGCGTTATACGCGTGTGAAAGCACCGGTAAATCAAGCTCCAATTATAAAATCCCATATTAAAGTTTACAAACCCTTGAATCAAATCAAGCTAAGATTCCGCTCTGATACCATTGTTAGTGTCTAGATATGCCACGAGATCTCTAAGCGTGATTATTGTGTGAATTGATCAAGAAAGTTACGGAATACTTACATTGATTTGGATGAGAAGTTTCAAAAACTTTCTTTAAAGATGGAAACTACAAGCCCTCTTTTGGTGTTTCCAACACTTGGGTGAGTCTCCCTATCACCTTGATCAACTCCAAAAGTGCTAGCTTTTACAAATTTTGAAGAACAAAATTTACCCTCCAAGGTAGAAAGAGTTTCGATCATAGCAAGAAGAATGAGAAGGAAAGAGTTTGGTTGCTGTGAATAGTAACCTTATTTAACTTCCAAAGTTGACTAAGTAATATATAATGAGGTTGAGTGTTGGATTTGGTTAGTGTGTTGTAAAAGAAATCCAAGCTTTTCACTTAACAAATCAAATGCAAAATTTTAAGCCTAACCACTTCCATCATTAGTCAAACAAGTGATGTAAGTGAAGTGGGTCCCACCACTTTTAAATTCCGAATTTAAGTCGGCTAACTCAACACGTAACTTCGCTCAGGCCTGAGTTCGTTTAATTATGAATAAACGAATTTTCTGTTGCGACGCAATTAAATCCAATTTAATTAAATAATCGTGCTTAGCAATATTATTACGAAAGTCGCTTACGAATTAATTCTAAATTAATTCGTTCACCTGAATTAAAATCTAATTTTAAATCCACTTTGAAATCTAATTTCATTTAATATATCCAATATATTATTTTAGACCAATTAAATAAATTAAAAAGTAAAATCCAGTTTAACTATTAAATTTACTTTGCCGATTAATTCCAAATTAATCGCGTTCTCTCTTCTAGTCGAATTAATCCCAGATTAATTCTTGCCGTAATTAATCCTAGATTAATTTTCTTTATCTCATAATTAATCCCGGATTAATTCTATTCGAGTCAAATGTCATCGGTGAATCTTTAGGAGGCGACCCAAGAGATCCCTGGATATGTTGGCAGTAAATACGATCATCGGACTATCCGAACACGTGCGTACCCGTATCACATTCTTACTGATTTACAAGAAATGGTTGGCTTCTAGCAAAGCACCGTGCCTACCCAATTCTCCAAAAATATTCTTTTAAGGAATACAAGATCTTTGACAGGCGTAGTATACAAGGTATTGCGTATTACGATCCAGTATCATATGTCACATGTTAGGCCTAGGGCTGGAGTTGTGTTGGCCCGTACGAAGCATATATCGGATCACTAGCAACTAGTCTCTTTATGATCGGAAAGTCATGACCTAGTCATACTTCCCCGATGGCTATAGCATTTGAGAGTACTAGTTCTGTATCCCGCGTGATCATCATCTCCATATGACTGAAGTGATACTTCCATCTTGACATCACACCCATACACTACGATTCTCAGTATACCCAAAAGAGGCGTACATAGAACCTGTTAAAGCCCCCGGATGACCAAAACCAAAGTACTGATTGTTGCAAGTATTAGCGATGCAAGTCTCAGGTTAAGACCAAATACACCTACCCTGATTCAGATTCCTATAGACACATAGTCATACTACCAATGGGATTCCGAGGGGTCTATCCAGAGCGAAGCTATTCCCGTACCATTGGCAAACAGAACCTCTTATTACACTTGCATGAGTATCTAATACCCAATATATGAGAAATATGTCGTTAAACCTCTATAAGGCGCACAAGTGTAATACTAGCTTATTCTGCATTATCGATGTCCAGTCTCGATAATACTACGACTATGGATATTTAATGATTAAACCTTTATGGATTAATACTGTCTTATATCTTATTAATCTGGTACTAATCATATGGACTTTTATCATTTTATATATCCAGGTAATCCAATTACTAATGATAAAAGAGTAATTTCCTTTGTCACATAGTTAATTTGTACAACAACACTATGTTCTATACAAATAATGATGTTATAGATCATAATTGTCCAACAATTGCTTGTTGATTTTATTATGAAGTTTTATTCAGTTTATTTGTATTTTTTTGAGTTTAATGCTTCTTGATTGCTGGCCATGATTGAAGATGATGAATGTTTAGAATCTGTAACATTCCAGATTTTCGGGACTGTTCTAGAAGATTCCCGGACTGATGTTATAGTCTTGGATCATGATGATAACGAATAATAAGAGTTCAATCGATGTTATATGGGTTAGAATAATAGATTATGATTATACGTCGCGTTGGAAAACGTGTGGGATTAAAAGTCAGTTACGCGATTTTTGTAAAACGCGTAAAGTTTATAGTTTTGGCCATAGAATTAGGAAACGAATTCCGATCAAGTTGATTCTTGAACCATCGGACTCGCTTTTCCGAGAAGAACAACTTTCGTGTTGAACACTTTCCGCGATCGCGCCAGAAGGGCTTCAAAGTTTGTGATTTCCGAAAATACCCTTCATAGTGGGGGCATTTTAGTAATTTTCAGATTTATGATATTTGTGATTTTATTATTATTTATTTATTATATATTATTATTATTATTATTATTATTATTATTATTATTTTTAGCCTATTACCAAAAACAAGAAAGAAAACACAAAAGAGAGGAAGAGAGAGAGAGAAAACGTGAGAGAGAAAGGGAGTCGCCGGGCCGGGCACGGCGGCGCACCTGTGCGGCTTGGATCGTCCAGCGATGGGGAGCACGCCGGTGGCCGGCGTCAGTGCTGTGGACGCCGGGATCGGCGGGAAAGAGGAAGAAACGGTAGCGCAAATGGGTTCCCGATCCCGACTCGTCGGTTCGTTTCACGGCCCGAGCCACCTACCGAATTGAAGCCCTCGACGAGTACTACGAGTGTGTGGAGTCAGTTTTGCCGAACAGCGACCGGTTGCACGCGAAATGATGAAAGAAGCGTCGGATGAATAGTAACCAGCGATGAACAGTAACTCCGATCGAAATTCCGATCGCACCAGCGTGTTCGTATGGCCGTTGGGAGTCCGAATATGGCCTCGGAATTTCGGTACGACTCTCCGTTTAGAATTTGTTATTTTAAAGTTTACAGTTTTATATTTGGATGTTTCCAGTAGTCCCGTAGTGTAGCGAATTAGCATGAAGTGAATTGGATATGTTTTAATATGTTAAAACGATAAATGTGGTAGAATTCGGGGAGAAACAGATTAGATTTGATCGATCCGGTAGAATTAGCGAGTTTCCGGTAAAATGGAGTTTCTCGCGCGGCTGAGTATTGATGACCGTAGCCACGGTTAAGATATAAATATGATATTTTACGCATTAGTTCGGAGCGTTCGAGACCCTTCCGTAGCGTTTACGAAAACTTTTCCGCAAGTTTTGTCGCAAACGCGTAAAATGAGAATCTGAGGTATCTAGTTAGTTCAGAATAGTATAGAAAGACATATCAGAGTAATAAAGCTTAAACCGTAGAGTCGGTGAGAACTTGAGTATTCCGAGAAAGTCCGTAGTTTATTAAAGATGAGTAGAAAGTTCCGCAAATAGCGGTTCTGACCATGTGTTGTGATTTATTTTGACAGATCGGGTCCAGGTACGGAGTTTCCGCGAAACCAGGTAAGTAACTCATGCTAACGAATATTTAAGAAATATTAAAGTTGCTCGAAATTTGTAATATAATAAAGTTGTATATAGTTATATGCATGAAACCTGTATATATATATATAAAGATGAACATATAAGAAAGAAGTAAGTGTAATTATATACACATAAAGATAAGAACAAGCAATTATAAGCAGCAGTATGGGCAAAAGATAAGTATGAGCATATAGAAGTATAGAGATACATATGTAGGTATAAACTAGTATGTATATTTAGATAAGAGCATATGAGTAATGTCATAAATATAATTTATGAGACTTGGGTTTGGGGGTTGTAGAAAACTACACCCTAGGGAGTGGGACTAAAGTTTAGAAAATGACAATTATGTAAAGTAACTGTATATGTTCAATGTATGTAGAATGATACAACAACAAGAATACGAGTGTATACACGTATAAGCAAGAGTGTGTAGGTTACATGGAGAAATAAGTAAGTATATATATAAATTGTTTGTATGTATTTGATTTAGCATAACTAATAATTTTAAAAAAAAAAATGCCTAAATGGGCCTATTGTTGGGATAGATGTTCTAGTATGGTTATAAATTATTAGAGAGTAATGGAAATGAATGAATACGTAAATTTTTATATTTTAAGTCATACATCCGTTTATAATGATCGATTGTGTGTATGAATATAAATTATACATTATATTGTTTGTGAGCTATCAGTAAGGTAAGATATAGAGGTAAGCTAAGTTATGATGGTTTGAATGTGTTGAGTATAATGAGAATAGTATAAACATATAGAATGTGAGATGATTCGAGATATAAGCATATAAGGAATAGAATGCATAGTTCATTACTTTGTGCATACGCATAAACACGTGCATGATCATATCCTTATACATACATGATGAAATGGGAAAATTTTTGAAATTCAAAAGGTTTTACAGAAAAGTAACAGAGATTTTTTTAAAAGAAATGTTTTTAGAAAAGTTTATTCAGTTTTGAAATCCATATCATGGTTTTATGTTTTTCGGGACATGAGGTAATACCTCACCCCAGTACGTAACATGAGACACTGATGGAATTGACGGATATCATATGGATTCGGGATTTGACCCATCCCAGTTGTACATTGTTGGAATTGACGGATTTATACACATGTGCACATGTGGAGGACTAGGGGGACGCTCCTAGATCCTCAGCGCTCAGATGGTAGATTCATGGGCGGAGATGCGCCTACGGGCGGAGATGCGCCTACGGGCGGAGATGCGCCTACGGGCGGAGATGCGCCTACGGGATGAGATGCGCCTACGGGCGGAGATGCGCCTACGGGCGGAGATGCGCCTTCGGGTGGAGATGCCCTTCGGGCGGAGATGCGCCTACGGGTGGAGATTTGATTTTCAGAAAAAAAAAGATTTCAGATTTCAGTTTTCAGTTTTCAAAAAAGAGATTCAGAAAAGAACTTAGAAAGACGGTTTTAGAAAAAAAGTACAAGAAAAATAAAGATTTTCAGAAAGAGTTTTCAGTTTTCAGATTCCCAGTAAACAGCTTTCAGAAACAAGATTTTAGAAATAGTTTCCAGAAATCAGAGATTCAAAGCATGATTTTAGAAGATAAGTTTCATTAAAAAGATTTTCAAACTGAGTTTCAGAAAGCAGTTTCTCAGAAAAAGTATCTTCTAAAAGCATGACATGTTAGAGTATGGTTTACAAATCATGCATATAAATCATGTATTCTAATAATTCATCTGAGATGCACATAGTTGATGTTAATGCATGATAGTGTGACCACATTCATGTAAGTATATAACAGACGTTTTTATGAATCATATGTCTACATACAATGAGTATTTTAGAAAACATTGATGTATGATAATATGATATGATGACATGATCTTATTTATATAAATACGTGACTGCTAATAGTATGAGAATAGAAATAATATTTTATATTACCGATTTGATGATATTTCAACGAAATAAGAGAAAGATAACTATATTGAGTGTCCAAACCAAACTGGCAAAGAATGAATAGGAAATTTGAAAGATAGCTGAGTAGCGCAACAAAAGCGTGAAAGATGTTTGATGAGGTTGTTAATGATATTGAGACTTGACACGTATATTATGGATATATGAAAATATAACTAGTAAGCAAGACCTGAGATATGTGTGAGCAAACAAAAGGATTAGTAATAATTAATATGTTTGTAAATGGATAAGACTTAGATAGTTAGCTCAGACCTAATACTTTGTTGCGTGTATTATAAGCATAGTAAACATTTAATGAATGATGAATTGTCGGTATGTTAAATAGAATGGTAAGAAAGTAACTTAGATAAGTTACCTGAGCTTAAGGTAGTAGAGTAAAAAAGAAAGATAAGAAGTTAAGAAAATAAAAAGGTGATAAGCTTGTGTGTGAGCAACGTAGTATAATGTACTATGATTATTATACATATGAGATCTTAAGTGTGTTGTGAATTAAAATGGTTCTGTTACGAATTAAAAATTAAAATATATAAGAGCTTGTGTATAGGGTTTTAATGACCGATATATTATTAATGAAAAGAGGATATATGTCGTACATATGATTGTATGGATTATATAATAATGATATATGATTATAATGATTGCAAATGAAAAAGCTAGAAGCATGTTCCGAGAAAACAGATAGAGATGAGTGTATGGATGCTCACATAATAAGAATATAAGAAATGGATATTTGATAATTGGCTACGAAACAAATAGTATTAAGAGTTGGTAATATAGAGAATGTGTGAACCACTTAGAAATCCCAGGAATAATATGTAAACTAGAATTTAAACCTTGCATGTGTATGTTGCTCAAGGTAGGAGCATAGTTACTTACTGAGTCTTATGACTCACTATACTACAATGTTTGAGTTTTGCAGGTTGGCGACCTAAACGGTCGACCGTGGATTTCAGAGTTGCGGAGCAGTCGGATAGCAGTGTTACAGTCAGCTAGTCACCAAGTCTTGGGGAAGTCGAGTCTTGTGTATTTGAGCATTGTTGAGACGTGCTGAGCACGGATGCTTATGTTGTAAAGTTTTTGTATATATGTACTTTCGGGCACGGAGCCCTGGTTGTATTGTGTCTTTATGTCTGCATCGCATATTTGTTGGGCCCTTAGATTGCATTGATGTTGAGATACCGGCCTGAGGCCGAGACTTTATGTTTATGTTGTATTTAGATGCTAGCTATAGGCCAGGTTGCATGATGTTACGAATACATCATGCCGAAATTTTTTTTTTCTAGAATCAGAGGCTTATGGAGATGGGTTTAGCCTGTCTCCTGCCGGTAACATTGCTGCTAAGGCGGGATGTTACAATGATGGTATCAGAGCATAGGTTAAAGTGTGTCGGTGACTGCAGCTGCTGGCTATTCGACTATCTCAGTAAGTATTTGTGCATATAGACCATATCAGTCATTTGTTTGTGGTATGATACAGATGTTATTCGAAATAGGTAGTCATGAGAAAGAGCATAATTATGATATTCAAATATATATTTATATATGTGTGTGTATTTTGATGTGTTTGGATATAATGAACGCGATTTGATTTCTTTGTTTTGTGCTTTGCCTGTTTGAATTTGAGTCCATGGGTGATTCGATTGATGTGTATAGATTAGCTATCTCCGTATGGGAGGAGATTAGTTTAAGTTAGTACGTTTGCGACCCTTTTAGATCAGAGAATTGGTAAGAATGAGATAGTACTAGTATAGGGCTCTGGTGAGGCCAGAGGATTTGAGTTAAGATCCAGAAATGTACAGTTAGAGATAAGGACCAGATTAATATAGTCATAGTTGAGAATCAGACTAGTATAGTCAGTTTAAAGCCGAAGATGAGCTGTTAATGATCCTAGTTTATAGATAGTGATTAGTTCACAGTTGAGGCAGAGAAGTTATGTCAGTGGAGTTTAGAGTAAGATAGTTTCCGCGCATACGACCAGGTTCGAATCAGCAGTTATAGGGATGGAGAAATTTCGAGGACGAAATTTTTATAAGGAGGGGTGAATGTAACATCCCAGATTTTCGGGACTGTTCTAGAAGATTCTCGGACTGATGTTATAGTCTTGGATCATGATGATAACGAATAATAAGAGTTCAATCGATGTTATATGGGTTAGAATAATAGATTATGATTATACGTCGCGTTGGAAAACGTGTGGGATTAAAAGTCAGTTACGCGATTTTTGTAAAACGCGTAAAGTTTATAGTTTTGGCCATAGAATTAGCAATCGAACTCCGATCGAGTTGATTCTTGAACTATCGGACTCGTTTTTCCGAGAAGAACAACTTTCGTATTGAACACTTTTCGAGAATCGTGCCAGAAGGGCTTCAAAGTTTGTGATTTCCGAAAATAACCTTCCTAGTGGGGGCATTTTAGTAATTTTCAGATTTATGATATTTGTGATTTTATTATTATTATTATTTTTAGCCTATTACCAAAAAAAAAGAAAGAAAACGCAAAAGAGAGGAAGAGAGAGAGAGAAAACGTGCGAGAGAGGGATTTTATTATTATTATTATTTCGTCATATAATTAAATGTTAGTTGGACTAATATTTAAATTGTTGTTTTAATAAATAGTTGAACTATATATTCAAACAATTCATTTATATTAGATTATATAATTGGATTATATTAATCAATATATTTGATTTAATTAATTATAGTTGATTAAAATAGTTGGACTATAATAATCATTATAATAAATAGTACCTTAATCGTTGATTAAAATAGTTGGACTATTAAAATCAAGTGGAAATTGAAAGATTGACGTTTAATACATAATCCTAGGGAAAATGTTTTAAATGGTTTAATTTTCAAATTGGGAATAAATAAATTTCAGGATGATCCTGGAAAAACTGATAAATTATTTTATTTGATAAAATAATATATTAAGCCTAAGCTCGGAGTTAAGCAAAAACTAGAGCATAATCTTTGGAAGATTTATGTGATGACAACTTAAGTGCTTAATCCATTAAACTTACCGTAGTAGACTCCTTAATTTCTGAATCAGAACTAAGGATTAGATCCTTAAAGTATGATGACGAAATTGGAGGATCTTCATAAATCTATGTTTAGATTTTAGTACTAAATTGCGAAAGTTAACTCTTGGAGAGTTAATGACTAATCTCATGGAGATAAAGTCAAACTTTGCAATTAGGCAAGTAGCGCAAGGCGCACCTTACTTCGATATTCTAGAAACCCATGGCTTGGCCAAAGGCTTGGAATATGGAAAAGGGCAAAGGCAAAATCATTATATCTTTTTGAAAGATAAAGGACATATCCCATGAAGGAATTGAAGACGAGCAAGGCTCTGACTTCAAATATGTTTGTCAACATTATGTTAAGTACTAGTATTGAAATTGGATTTTAAATACTTAGTGTGATACATAAATTGTTGGATAATATGACCCATAGCGTCACTATTTGCACAGATCATTGTGTTGTTGTAGCAAATTAACTATGTAATAAGGAAATTGCACTCTCATCATTTGTGATTAGATCACCATAGATATATAAATGAAGAGAGGTCCCTATGATTAGTTCCTGGATTGAGATGATATGAGACAGTATCAGTCCACGAAGGATTAATCATTAAATATCCCTAGCCGTAGTATTATCGAGACTGGACATCGATAATGCGGAATAGGCTAGTATTGCACTTGTGCGCGTTGTGAGGGCACAACGGCATAGTTCTCATATATATAAGTATTGGATACTTGTGCAAGTGCGATAGGAGGTCGTGTTTCACCGATGGTACGGGAAACAGCTTCGCTCTGGATAGACCCTTCGGAATCCCATTGGTATTATGACTAGGTGTCTATGGGAGGCCGAAATCAAGGTAGGTGTGTATAGTCTTAACCTGAGACTTACATCGCTAATACTTACGACAATCGGTAAACTTTGGTTTTGGTGGTGGGGGATCTTAACTGGTTCTGTGTACACCTCTTCTGGGTTTATCAGAGAATCGTAGTGTATTGGATGTGATGTCAAGACGGAAGTGTCACTCCAGTCATAATGGAGATGATGTCACGCAGGATACGGTATTAGTGCTCTTAAGTGATGCGCATCCAATCGTGATATTATGACCAGGTCATGAATATCCGATTATAGAGACTAGTTACCAGACATCCGATATGTGTTTCGGACGGGGCAGACACTTATCCAGCCCCAGCCCTAGCACGTGACTATCCGATACTGGGCCGATATGCACAATACAATCGTATACTACGCTTGATACAGATCTTTGATATTCTTTGATGAATATGTCCGGAGAACTTGGGAAGACTTGGTGCTTTGCTAGGAGTCGACCTTGTCTCGTAAATCGGTAGAACGTAGTACTTGGTACGTACGTGATTCGGATACTCCGACGACCGTATTTACTGCCAGATTATCCGGGGATCTCATGGGTCGCTTCCCGATAATCCACCGATGACGCACAACTCGCACTCTTGAATAATCTGGGATTATAATAAAGAGAGAGAAAATTAATCTAGGATTAATTACGGAGATATTTTATCTAGGATAAAATATCGTCTAGAGAGAGATAACGATTAATTTGGAATTAATCGGTAATTAATATATTCGATATATTATACGAAATTAGATTTCGACGCGGAATTAAAATTAGATTTTAATTCGGGCAAACGAGTTAATTTAGAATTAATTCGTTAGCGACGTAAATAATTTCGCTAGCCGCAATTATTCGATTGAATTAACGTCGCGACGTAAGCTCGGTATTTCGGAAATATCGAACCCGAACGCGTGAGTGCACGTGGGCCCACTTTCATTTGGAAACGTGTGGGGCCCACATGACACATGTCATTTTATGCATTATTTTATTCTAATGCATTGCATGGTGATAGTGTACAATACACTCAATGGTCTTGCATGGAGTTTGAGTGTTTGACACTCTAAACCATTGCATGATTTGTGTCATAAATTTATTATCAATTTAATAAATATTATGGCATAAATATAAATTGATTTTTGGTAAATCATTTTCAACTTAACACAACTTCAATCTCTCTCAAACTCTCTCCTCTCCTCACACGCCAAAAACATAAGGTTTGCTCACTGGTTTTGAACCAGTTCAGGCGTGACTTTAGGGAAGCAAGGTTTGGGTTTTCATGGTGAAAACCGCAAGTGCTAGCACACTACGAGTCTTGCGAAGGTGGTAGGGAGGTTCCCCCATGAGACGGGATCCATCCGACGAAGCTAGGAGCTCCGTTTCTTCACTCAATTTCTGTTTTGCAGGGCAGTGGACTGCCAGCAGTTGGCGTGAAGGGCAGTGCGTTTTTGGGCTTGATTCGTCTTCAAATCGACATAACCGATCAATGTGAGTATTCCGCTACCTCCGTTGATGTGTTCACGCATTTTTCATGTCTTGATTTGATCTTGGGACCTTAGAATAAACCAACAATGGCATCAAGAGCTAATGTTGCAAGCATGAAAAATGTAGGGCTTAAAATTTGGGTAAATGTTTGTTGAGCATGATTTGAATAAATTGCTTGTTTGAGTATGCTTATAACATGTTTAAATTCATATTGGTTGGACTAATTTGATGAAAATTGATTTGGAATAATTTTCCCCCAATTTGATGGTGTTGGCCGAATGTGTATGATATTGGAATTCTTGGAATTTTTCATTGTTAATTCATTGGATGAGTTGTAATGAAGTAGGATGATGTTAATTTAAGATTGAATTGGATTTAATTTTAAATGAACAAAAACCCTAAATTCCTTATGTTGGCCGAATCTACAATGCCCTTTATGTCTTGGTAATTTTGATTTTATGAACATTGGATGTATATGAAATCATTCGGGAAGTTATACGTTGTCGATTGTGTAATTAATCGGATTGAATTCAAATCGGACAAAATAACCTTCCTTGGCCGAGACTTAGAAGCATGTAATATGGGTTTGATTTTTCATTATGTGTGTTTGACATGTGATAATGAATTGAATATGATTAATAAGACTAATTTGGTGTTTTAAAAATGTTGATTTAGTTGATTAATCATATAATGCACTTTTGATAATTAAATTGTGAATTGGATTTTTGGATTTAATTAATTGGGCCTAATTTTGGAAATTAGAATTTAAATGTAATTGGGCCTATTGGGCTTGATTTATCAAGTTTGGTTTAGGCCAAGTGGATTGGATCCAATTGGGCCCAAAACCTTAACCATAAAGCCCAATTGCGACTAATGAACCTTTAATGTTCAATTGGGCCTAATGGGCCAAGATTGATTTATGGGCTTATGGGGTAAATCCCGGATTGGACTTTGGTTATCGGTTTGACCCGAGTTGACCAAAAGTCCACGCCTTAAGAAATCAATCAAAAGCCCATTGGACTTTAATTGAATTGACGTTGGACGTTAATCGGTCTTTGAGACGCGTTACGATTAGATTTGGAATTTAAATCGTAAAAGGTTTATTAAATAAAAGTGTAATATTTAATTTTGAATTGAATAGTGAATTAGTATTAAATACATGTTAAATTAGATTTAATGATGTAGTTTAATTTAATTCATGAATTCGTACTTTGAGTACTTATTCGCAAAAACGAGTTTGACTCGAACAAAATCAAATCGTTGTTTGAACATTGGATGATCACTTAATTATCAGATTAATTAATTTGATTAGATTGATTGATAGCATGCTTATGTGTGTGAATACGTGGTTGTGTTGAATGAATAATGTATATCGGATGGATATTAGATGGGTGGGCAATTTTAGAAATTGTTGTAATAAATTCGATTTATTAAATTGGACCTGCGTGTCCAGCCTTATCACCTTCTTTCTCTTTGTATTCTCTTCTCACCTATTCCCCTCTATGTATATGAGGTTTCTTTAGAAGTGTAGTGTAACGGGTAGAAGTAGTACAAGTGCTAGCTTGAGTGAGAAAGGGAGAGATTTGATCTAGGATCAATGTGTAAGTATCCATCCGCATATCATTATTATTTTATTTCATACTCGCTTTATTATGTATTTAGAATGCATGTTTAAGGGTGTATGATGATGAGACCTTAACAAAGATAATTAAATTGGTAGCCAATTTGCACGCGAAAATCCCTCAATCTATATTAAGCAAATATCCTTCCATTGAATGATTCTTGTTCAAGATCCGAAGTTGGCATTGGTTTGTTTTTGACCAAAGTCAAGACCTTTGTCAATCAAGGATGTACTTGAATCATGAGAGTTTTGTTGCATATCGGTGTCTTGTCCAAATCGTGATTTTTATTGGCCAAAGTCAGATCACTTTTTGTCCAATGACATTGATTACGAAACTTTCCTCGTCAATGGGTCCCGCTTAACTGGAATCATTAGGTTTGTTTTTGGCCAAAGCCAAGGCCTAGATGATTCGGAGGATATGGTTAGGAAAATGTAATGGATACATTGACATTATACATATGTTTCGGACTTGGATGTCCACCTAACCGGATCTAGGAATTGGATGAGATCCAATTGATCTGTGAGATCTACCTAGTTAAATAGCATACAGCTTTTTATTGCCAAAGTCAGGGTTGTGTGTTATTTAATAGGATCCTAGCCCACTAGGAAACACGGTTTCCCGAGTACTCCACAGAGGGTTAGAGACTCGACGAAAAATAGTGGGAGGCAAGTATTGAATTTGCAACATTCGTTCAATACTCGCTAAACACGCTCATTTATATTTTACTCGTCATATTAATCAAAAGTATTAGTTGGACTAATATTTTATGTTGTTTTAAAATATATATTTGATATACAAACTCATATTTATAGTTGATTTTATAATTGGATTATAGTAATCAATATAATTCAATTATATAGTTGATTTTATAATTGGATTATAGTAATCAATATAATTGAATTAAATGATAGTTGATTTTATAATTGGATTATAGTAATCAATATTAAAATTATAGTTGATTAAATAATTGGATTATTGTAATCATTATAATAAATAGTACCTTAATAATTTGATTAAATAGTTGGACTATTAAAATCAAGTAAAGAATTGAAAAGTTGAATATTTAAAATATATAATCCTTGGATTAAATGTTTTAAATGATTTAATTTTCAATTGGGAATTAATAATAGGTTAATTTATTTGATAAAATAACTTATTATACTAAGCCCATAATTAAGCAAATAGTAGAGCATAAAGTCTTTGGAAGATTTATGTGATGATGACTTTAGTGCTTAATTAATATACTTACAATAAATCTATCTTTAGATTTAAAAGTATTAAAATTGCAATTAATAATTCTTGGAGAATTAATTGACTATTCTAGTGGAGAAAAGTCAAAGTTTGCAATTGGGCATGTAGCACAAGGTGCACATCGTTTCGATATTCCGAAACCCAAGGCTTGGCCAAAGGTTTGTGAAATATTGAAAAGGATAATTGACATATCCCAAAGTGACTACCATTTGGATATGGAAGACACGAAGGAATTAAAGAAAGGGCGAGGCTCTAACTTTAAAAATATTTGTCAAAGTTATGTTTACTACTAGTATTGAAATTGATTTTAAATACTTAGTGTGGTACATAATACATATATGTATTGACGTTCAGAATCCGCTGTGAGCTGGATACTGGCTTCAAGCCGAGATTTCTCTGCGAATTGGAAACGGGACGAAAGTCGCTGTTTCGACCGTAGATACCTAAGTTTAGGAACTACCCTTTGGGTATGTACTTAAATTAGGAAATGTTATAATGTAACTAGTTTGACTAGAGACATTATCTCTATATCAGTGTTTAATCCGATCGGATAAAACCTTTATATTCTAGAACACTAAAGTGTTTCATTATATAAAGATGATACTGAGATAAATACATTGGATGTAAATAACAGAATTTATATTTTGAATATATAAAATAAATCTCAACATATAAAATGACAAATAAATAGCTCAAATTGATTTGATCAATAGAGACTTATTTGTGGCATTGTTGTCTAGGACACAATTAAAGAAGACTCGTATATCCACACTTTTTAAGAGTGGGTACTAGGACTGATTTGACTATTCAAATAAGGTCTACGAATCTAGTTTTTTTAGGTTAAAAACCTAAAATACTATTTACTTGGTAATAGTAAAAGGGCCACCGATCTGTTAGCCCTATTCATGGTGAAGTAAGTGGGCCCATATCTAGCTAGGCTAGATGTGAACATGAATATTTCGTGACCTTAACGGATGTGACATCACGTTGTGGTTATGTGTTTCTTTTGAAGAACACAGATCGGAAACTTTAGAGTTTCGACACGAAGTAGACAAACAGATCGGCTGTAGTATTATTCCGCCACGGTAAAACCGTAATGGAAAATACTTAAGCAGTAAGTTTCATACGTAATGAAAGAGTACGGTATTCTTTCATATGAGGACTCCTCCCGAGACACGTTAGTTAGACGGTGTGTCCGAACCAAAAACCGAATTTTTGTTGGACATGATAAGGTTTATCACGAGTCGCTCTGAGCTACTATTCCTTCAACAGGATATGTATTAACAGTGCAAAACTTATTTAGAATAAGGTTCCATATAAATCTGTTTGACAGATATCATATAGGATATGAACAGGGAAGAAACGAGGTTTCTCATTCCTGATAATTTGGGTATGCCAGGCATAGCGTTTGGATGATACCAAACTAAGGACCCAAATTGGATAAGTGCCAATATAGGTTATCCTAAGGGAAACCTTAAGTATAGTACTTATAAATCCCACATGAGAACAATGTAATTGTTGCTCACCATGCGGTTTTCCTGAGAGGAATACCGATATGCAGTGGTCAGTGGGAGGATAGTGATACTCGATGAAAATCGGAGTAATACTGTTCAAGGCACGAAGTCCGTAATGGAACACAAATAGTTCATCTATGATGAAACTATACCATTAATCTTCAAATACACAAGAAACTAGTAGATCGGATAGAGTCAGAAAACAACCTAGGGTATGGGTTTCTGATCTAACCTCATAAAGATGTCAATCTTATGGAGGTGTACCATCCGACTACGTTATGAGGAAGTGATACGAGGTATCGACTCCCTGTTATGGCAAAGTGCCATGAGTCCGAAATGGATTCCATGTATAACAACTATGTTTGGATACTAGTTGTTGTACCACAAGGCGTTGTGCCTATGGTACATTAAACGTCTTCAAGGAAGACATACATGGAAGGCAACATACCAACGTGCAAAGCTAAGGTTTTGACGGAAAGGTATCGTTATCAACATTGTGTTAATAACGGTTCAACCTTTTACCTGTTGCCATGGTAAATCCATTTTGAAGATGCTTGTTGATAACTGTATATTTCATTTATGAAATATGTCAGTTACAAATCAAAATCGCTTTCCTGAAAAGGAAACCTTTTGGAGGATGTTTACAACATCCTGACGATTTTGTATAACCGACAAACAAGGTTTGTGGGTTATTCGATCCATGTTTGGATTAATGCAAGCATAAGGTTCTTGGAACTGTCGTTTTGAAATAATCATAATGGTTTATGATTTGACTCAAAACGAAATAATTCTTGTGTATATAAGGAGGTCAGTGGGAGAGCGCACTGACAGTGAAATTCCCATAAAGCTATTGTTGAAAGCTTGGCTTTCATAGAAATTCTCCGTAGAATTCTGGGGAGTAACAACCTTTATTCAAGGAATAAAGATCTACTGGGATAGATTTGGAGTTGTTAACACTCTCTGGGAAATTGTACATTTAAAATGTACTTGTATTGGGTGTCTCATACGCTTCGAGCATATGGAGTCACAATCGGGTCAATCCAAGTGATAGTCACTGGATTGAAGTTAAGAACATCTGTTAGTATCTCTGAGAACTAAAGATGCTATCTTTTACTATGGAGAAGGAGAACTTGAAGTGACTGGGATCACTGCAGCAAGTTTCCAAACGATTAAATACTGCGGTACTATAAAGTTTGAATAACGGGACAGTGAGCTGGAAATCTTCCAAGCAAGATAACTGTTGCCGAATAAACAACAAATGCGGATTATTGCTGCAGCTGAGGCAGCAATAGAAGACCATCTGGGTCGAAAATAAATCTAATTAGATTAGATATAGTTCTGTTAGCAGCTGAGCTAGGCGTCAGCACAGGCTAAAGAATTAAAGGTCTCATCGACGATCCAGATATATACTTCTATATCATCTGATTCGTTCGGATCATACATCGTGGCGATGTGATGATCGTGTAAATCGCGTCAGACGATAATTAAGCAAATCCGCTGACGAAAACCTTTCCTCAGCAATTTGAGCGAATGTACATAGTTCGGGTGTTAGACACTCGAGTGACTGGCTATGTGCCAAGTGGGAGATTGTTGGATAATATGACCCATAGCGTCACTATTTGCACAGATCATTGTGTTGTTGTAGCAAATTAACTATGTGACAAGGAAATTGCACTCTCATCATTTGTGATTAGATCACCATAGATATATAAATGAAGAGAGGTCCCTATGATTAGTTCCTGGATTGAGATGATATGAGACAGTATCAGTCCACGAAGGATTAATCATTAAATATCCCTAGCCGTAGTATTATCGAGACTGGACATCGATAATGCGGAATAGGCTAGTATTGCACTTGTGCGCGTTGTGAGGGCACAACGGCATAGTTCTCATATATATAAGTATTGGATACTTGTGCAAGTGCGATAGGAGGTCGTGTTTCACCGATGGTACGGGAAACAGCTTCGCTCTGGATAGACCCTTCGGAATCCCATTGGTATTATGACTAGGTGTCTATGGGAGGCCGAAATCAAGGTAGGTGTGTATAGTCTTAACCTGAGACTTACATCGCTAATACTTACGACAATCGGTAAACTTTGGTTTTGGTGGTGGGGGATCTTAACTGGTTCTGTGTACACCACTTCTGGGTTTATCAGAGAATCGTAGTGTATTGGATGTGATGTCAAGACGGAAGTGTCACTCCAGTCATAATGGAGATGATGTCACGCAGGATACGGTATTAGTGCTCTTAAGTGATGCGCATCCAATCGTGATATTATGACCAGGTCATGAATATCCGATTATAGAGACTAGTTACCAGACATCCGATATGTGTTTCGGACGGGGCAGACACTTATCCAGCCCCAGCCCTAGCACGTGATATCCGATACTGGGCCGATATGCACAATACAATAGTATACTACGCTTGATACAGATCTTTGATATTCTTTGATGAATATGTCCGGAGAACTTGGGAAGACTTGGTGCTTTGCTAGGAGTCGACCTTGTCTCGTAAATCGGTAGAACGTAGTACTTGGTACGTACGTGATTCGGATACTCCGACGACCGTATTTACTGCCAGATTATCCGGGGATCTCATGGGTCGCTTCCCGATAATCCACCGATGACGCACAACTCGCACTCTTGAATAATCTGGGATTATAATAGAGAGAGAGAAAATTAATCTAGGATTAATTACGGAGATATTTTATCTAGGATAAAATATCGTCTAGAGAGAGATAACGATTAATTTGGAATTAATCGGTAAATTAATATATTCGATATATTAACGAAATTAGATTTCGACGCGGAATTAAAATTAGATTTTAATTCGGGCAAACGAGTTAATTTAGAATTAATTCGTTAGCGACGTAAATAATAATTTCGCTAGCCGCAATTATTCGATTGAATTAACGTCGCGACGTAAGCTCGGTATTTCGGAAATATCGAACCCGAACGCGTGAGTGCACGTGGGCCCACTTTCATTTGGAAACGTGTGGGGCCCACATGACACATGTCATTTTATGCATTATTTTATTCTAATGCATTGCATGGTGATAGTGTACAATACACTCAATGGTCTTGCATGGAGTTTGAGTGTTTGACACTCTAAGCCATTGCATGATTTGTGTCATAAATTTATTATCAATTTAATAAATATTATGGCATAAATATAAATTGATTTTTGGTAAATCATTTTCAACTTAACACACTTCAATCTCTCTCAAACTCTCTCCTCTCCTCACGCCAAAAACAAAGGTTTTCTCCTGGTTTTGAACCAGTTCAGGCGTGACTTTAGGGAAGCAAGGGTTGGGTTTTCATGGTGAAAACCGCAAGTGCTAGCACACTACGAGTCTTGCGAAGGTGGTAGGGAGGTTCCCCCATGAGACGGGATCCATCCGACGAAGCTAGGAGCTCCGTTTCTTCACTCAATTTCTGTTTTGCAGGGCAGTGGACTGCCAGCAGTTTGGCGTGAAGGGCAGTACGTTTTTTGGCCTTGATTCGTCTTCAAATCGACATAACCGATCAATGTGAGTATTCCGCTACCTCCGTTGATGTGTTCACGCATTATTTCATGTCTTGATTTGATCTTGGGACCTTAGAATAAACCAACATAATATATATTGATGTTAGAATCTGTTTTGAACAGATACTGACTTCAACTGCGATTTAATCTGTTATTTGGAAACTGAACTAAAAGTCGCTGTTTTAATTAAACCGTAGAATACCTAACTTAGGACACCTTTGGGTGTGTATCCTAAATTGGGAACGTTTTTAAATGAACTAGTTGACTATACACATTATCTCTATATCAATTGTTTTCACCCGCTAACGGGTGAACCTTTATATTCTAGAACATTTCTAAGTGTTTTTATTATATAAGGATGATTTGAGATAGACACATTAGATGTGAGTAACAGCATTTATACTTTTATATAAAATTCTCAAATATATAACAGACAATAATTAGCTCGCTGATTTGATCAGAGAAACTAATTTTGGACATTGTTGTCTGGGACACATTAAACAAGATTCGTATATCCGCACTTTTTAAGAGTGGGTACTAGGACTGATTTGATTCCACTCAAATAAAGTCTACGAATATAGTTTTTTTTGGGCAAAGTGCCTATACACTATTTACTTTGTAAAAGTGTAAATGCCACCGATCTGATAGCCATAATTCATAGTGAAGCAAGTGGGCCCATGTCTAGCTAGGCTAGAGATAGATATGAATATTTTGTGGCCTATAGGGATGTGGCATCGCGTAATGGTTATGTGTTTCTTTTGAAGAACACAAATCAAAAACTTTTAAATTTCGACACGAAATAGTCAAACAGATCGGCTATAGTATTATACCGTCACGGTAAGACCGTAATGGAAAATACTTAAGCAATAAGTTTCTTGTATACTTGAAAGAGTATAGTATTCTTTCAAAGAGGACTCCTCCACGAACACGTCAATTTGACGGTGTGTCCGAACTGAGTAACCGAATTTTGTAGGACATGATAAGGTTAATCATGAGTCGCTCTGAGCTACCATTTCCTTCAACGGATAAGCATTACAGTGCAGAACTTATTTAGAATAAGGTTCCATAATAATTTGTTTGACAGATTTCATATTAGATATGAACAAGAAAGAAACCAGGTTTCACATTCCTGAATATTTGGGTATACTAGGCATATGTTTGGATGATACCAAACTAAAGCCCAAATTGGATAAGTGCCAATTGTAGGTTATCTTGGGGATACCAAAGTATTGTACTTATACATCTCACCAGAGAACAATTAGATTGTTGCTCACCATGCGGTTTTCCTAAGAGGAATACCAATATGCAGTGGTAAGTGAGAGGATAGTAAAACTCGATGAAAATCAGAGTAATACTATTCCAGGCATCAAGTCTTAATGGAACATAAATAGTTCATCAAGGATGAAACTATTACCATTAATCTTCGAAATACACAAGAACCGCGTATGTCGGAGAGACTCAGAAAACAACCTGGGGTATGGGTTTCTGATCTCGCCTCATAAAGATGTCTATCTTATTGAGGTATACCAACTGACTACGTATGAGGTAGTGATACAAGGTATCGACTCCCTATTATGACAAAGTGTCATAAGTCCGAAATGGATTCCATGTATATCAACAAGTTTGGACACTAGTTGATGTACCGCAAGGCATTGTGCCTATTGGTACTTTATAAGTCTTCAAGGAAGACGTACATGGATGGCGACATACCAACGTATAAAGCTAGGCTTTTAACAGAAAGGTATCGTTATCAATATTGTGTTGATTACAACGAAATCATTTACCTGTTGCCACGGTAAATCCATTTGGATAATGCTTGCTTAAGCTGTATGTTTCATTTATGAAATATGGCAGCATAATGGGAAAATCTCTTTCCTGAAAAGGAAACCTTTTGGAGGATGTTTATAACATCCTGTCGATTTTGTCGTACCATAACTAGCAAACAAGGTTTGCAGGTTATTCGATCTATGTTTGGATTGAAGCAAGCATAGGTTCTTGGAATTATCGTTTTGATGTAATCATAATGGTTTATGATTTAATTCAAAATGATAATGATTCTTGTGTATATAAGAGGGTTAGTGGGAGCGCACTGACAGTGGATGTCCTATATAAATAATGATAATATGTCATTTCTTGGAAATGATATTCCCATAAATAATCGGCGAAAGCTTGGCTTTCTAGAAACCCTCCGAGAACTCGTACATTGAAAAATGTACGTTACCTGGTGTCTAATATGCTTTGAGCATATATAGTCACAAACAGGCCAATCCAGTGATAGTCACTGGATTCTGGAGAAGGAGAACTCGAAGTGACTGAGATCACTACTGCAAGTTTCCTAACGGATAAAAATGGTACTATACAGTTTGAATAACGGTACAGTGAGCTGGAAATCTTCCGAGCAAGTTACTGTTACCGAATAAACAACAAATGCGGGTTATTGCTGCAGCTGAGGCAGCAATAAAAGCCTTCTGGGGTCGTAAAAATCTAATTAGATTAGATATAGTTCTTTTAGCAGCTAAGCTAGGCTTCAGCACATGCTAAAGAATTAATGGTCTCATCACCGATCCAGATAAGTACTCCGGTAATCATCTGATTCATTCGGATCATACATCGTGGCGATGTGATTATCGTATAAATCGCATCAGACGATAATCATGAAAATCCACTGACGAAAACCTTTTCTCAGCAATTTGAGCGAACCGTACATAGTTCGGGTGTTAGACACTCGAGTGACTGGCTATAGGCCAAGTGGGAGATTGTTGGACAATTATGACCCATATCGTCACTATTTGTACAGATCACGGTGTTGTTGTACAAATTAACTATGTGACAAAGGAGATTGCACTCTTATCATTTGTGATTAGATCACCTAAATGTATAAATGATGAGAGGTCCCTATGATTAGTGCCTGGATTGAGAATGATATGAGACAGTATCAGTCCACGAAGGCAGAATCATTAAATATCCCTAGTCAGAGCATTGTCGAGATTGGACATCGATAAATGCGTAAAAGACTAGTATTATACTTGTGCGCGTTTGTGAGAGCACAACGACATAGTTCTCATATGTTTGGGTATAGGATACTCATGCAAGTGTAATAGGAGGTTGTGTTTCACCGATGGTACGGGAAACAGCTTCGCTCTGGATAGACCCCCTCGGAATTCCATTGGTAGTATGACTATGTGTCTATGGAAGTCCGAAATTAGGGTAGGTGTATTTGGTCTTAACCTGAGACTTGCACCGCTAATGCATACGACAATCTATATACTTTGGTTGAGGTCGTCCAGGGCTTTAACAGGTTCTGTGTACGCCAATTCTGGGTATATCGAGAATCGTAGTGTGTTGGGTGTGATGTCAAGATGGAAGTGTCACTCCAGTCATATGGAGATGATGGTCACGTAGGATACGGGACTGGTTCTCTTAAATGCTGCAGCTATCGGGATAAAATGACAAGGTCATGTTTATCCGATTATAGAGACCAGTCGCCAGAGAT
The DNA here is from genome assembly GCA_019454045.1 of Zanthoxylum bungeanum. Lineage (NCBI taxonomy): Eukaryota > Viridiplantae > Streptophyta > Magnoliopsida > Sapindales > Rutaceae > Zanthoxylum > Zanthoxylum bungeanum. The sequence continues at coordinate 75,923 of SKCR01040861.1, read as the reverse complement.
CCGACATGTGCTTCGTACGGGGCAGACACGTTTCCAGCCCCAGGCCTAGCACGTGATCATCCGATACTGGACAGAAATACGCAATACTACGGTATACTACACTTGATATAGATCCTTTATTCCTGTAAGGATATTTCCAGAGATTGGGTAGGCATGGCGCTTTGCTAGAGGCCAACCTTGTCTTGTAAATCGGTACAAACGTAGTACTTGGTACTTACGTGTTCGGATAGTCCGACGACCGATTTGACTGCCAACATATCCGGGGATCTCATGGGTCGCTTCCCAAAGATTCACCGATGACGTGTAACTCGCACTCTATATTAATCTGGGATTAATTAGAAGAGAGAGAAAATTAATCTGGGATTAATTGCGGAGATATTTTATCTGGGATAAAATATCATTTAAAGAGAGATAACGATTAATTTGGAATTAATCGGTAAATTAATATATTTGATATATTAAACGAAATTGGATTTCGACGCGGAATTAAAATTAGATTTTAATTCGGGCGAGCGAATTAATTTAGAATTAGTTCGTTAGCGACGTGAATAGTGACTTCGCTAGGCGTAATCATTTAATTACGACGCGACGAAAAATTCGTTAATTTAGAATTAGCGAACCCGAACCCGAGATTATTTGCGAGCGCATTCGCATTTCGAATTCGAGTACGGCACGTCAAATCAAGCGTCAAATCGCTAGTCGCATCAAGCGTCAAATCACTTGTCACTTTGAGTGATGTGACTTGACAAGTTGATGGATTGAGTGACGTGGGTGGTTGGAGGCTTTAATGGTTTGACTTTTTAAAGCCAAATTCAAATGAAATTCATTTGAAATTCAAATGAGTGTATATAATACACAAATTTGGAACCAAATACACAACTCTCTCTTCTCTCCATCTCTCTCATTCTCACGCCCAAAGGGGCCTAAAATAGCTCACTGGTTTTTCAAGGAAAAACCGAGCAGTGGGGAAGCTTTGAGTGGGATTTTGTGGCAAAATCTCAAGTGCTAGCACACTTACGAGACATGCGAAGGTGATAGGGAAGCTCACCCATGAGCCGGGAATCGTTTGACGAAGCTTGGAGCTCAAAATTTGGAGGCAAAAACCGAAACCAGTGAGGGAAAAATCTGCACTGTAGTTCGCCAAAAACCAGTGAGCATTTTGGAGTTTTTGTGTCTCCGCGTAGCTCAACCGATCGATGTAAGTATTCCGCAACTTCGTCGATATGTATTCGCAATGTTTTCATGCTTATAATCGATCCTGGACCTTAATAGAAACCAACACTCTCCAGTATCCTCGATCATTTAGTATGTCTACACTTACCATATTATATCATATCTCATAGAGATAAGTGTGCCTAACCATAGATAATTTTCCAACAAGAGCTAGAAATAAGATATATGAATATTCATCATGGTGCCGATTTGCGTTAAAAAATTAGCTACATCATTTTTTAGGAAATGAATAGGTAGAAGCTGAAATGTTCAGAAACAAGGATAGAAAAATAATATCCTAGAAGTATAATAGTTATCACATACAAGTAAGAAATTAAGTAAGTTATATAGTAGCCTTAGTATTGGACAAATGCCATGGTTTAGAGGTATCGACATACTAGTAGTAGAATTGAAGTTCATTATGAAACCTAAAGCACATGTAGTGCTCCCAACTTCCTAATTGTATCCATTTCTAGCTCACCAGATAATATCTATATTCATTTCCATGAAAGTCTTTCTATCCGAAAAAATGAATATTCTCTCCCCCACGTTGTGATTCTTTCTAAAATAATGAAGCTTTCTGGCATAAGGAAAAATAGGATACATGGCTAAGGAATCAAGGATGAATGTCAGTCAGCTTAAAAGTATAAATATCTTACATTGTGATTGATAAGCATAATAGAAGTTTGGGACTCTGTTCTTTTTATTTCGACTCTTCTTTGATAAGACCTCAACCATAAGTAATTCCTTCTTTCAAGTACTAATTAATACTTCTTTTTCATCCAAGGTTTTGATTCTTGAAAACCAAGTAGATTCTTATTTATCGCCAGAACTCAGTACTAGTCACCCTATCGGTTTGAGAAATATTGGTAGGAGATACAAAGGATTTTAGAATATAATATGTTAACAATGACCATACGTGGTTCAAGATATTTGGATTGGGGGTTAGGCTAATGGGGTAATATATAAAAGAAGATTATAATAAAAGTACCTCTCCTAAAAAGGAGCAAAATAGTAATTAAATAAAAATCAATATTGAAGCAACGGATTCACATTTCGAAAGGCTTAACCGAAGATGGACATATATATTGAGACCGATAAATTTAGTATGTCGGCCCTTATTAATTATAAATGTGAGTGATATCATTTAAGTATATCAGAAGGTATATGGAGAAAATTCACTGGACTTCCTAAAGGTTTTGGCCGAAAATATTTGGAGTTTAGTACATTGAGGATACTTATTAGCGAGAAAGAGATTTGAAGAAATCACAAGAAGTGATGCTCCAAGAGTAAAAGCCCTGAAGGTGATAAAACATAAATTGTGTAATAGCAAGAATGACATACTTTTTATGAACATGAAAATATAGAGAACAAAAGGATAGTATGAGGGAAAGTCCAAACCGTGAACATCCTAAGAATATATAAAGCATGATATGTTAGTTAACTTAATATATGTACCCTCTTTCAGTGCAAGGTCATGCCATCAGTAGTTTAGTACATCATACAATACCAGAATAAGATGGTGGGGCCATACAGGACATTAGAGTAGAAGTCTCTGGTTGGTTTTCGCTACTAGTATCAGAGTCTTGTAGTTGCTTTAAATAATCACGATCTATTACACCTTAATGAATATAGTGATAGGTTGTGCAATAAATTATGGGAATAATAAAGAGATCTAGATCATTAATTGAATACTTATACCAGAAAGTCATTTGAATTGGGATAATGGGAAAAGTCATATGGAGTTAATAACAATATAGATAGGTTATGAAAAGAATGATTTAGATTATTGGTAATATGGAATCTTTAGATGGAAGAATAATGAAGTCTAATACAGAGCAAGAGTTTGCAACTATTGGGAAGGAAATTATATTAGTTATGTTAAACCTAGCTATGATAAGAAATTTTGGCGAGATCTGTCATATTTGGAATCCATCAAAATAACTTTAAACTGAAGAGTGAAAGATGTGATTTTATAGATCTATTATAATTAAAAGGTGCATGAGCAACTCAAGGATTTGAAAGGTCATGTGATAACCTGAGGAGATTATTAGAAAGACTAGTTTGGTTATATGTATAAGAGCAATTGTTTCTTCTAAGAAAGAAAGTTAGAATGGAATGGTATCAATAAGTACAAAGATTAAGGGCATTATAGATATGATACTTTGGATCAGCTAAGAACATCACAAATATTAGCACTAATTTCAGTGTAGAGTGGTGTCTATAATGTTTGCAAATGAGATGAATAAAATTAACAAGTCCCTTGAGGATTTACTGAAAACGTAGCCACAATAAATAATCGGTCCTATTTGTAATAAACAAGTGCATAACGAACATATTTGAGTTTCGTACTAAGGTTTCCAAAAGAAAGGTAGCATTATTAAAGAGGAACATTACATTGAAATATCAAACACAGAGGTGACATAGATTTCCAAGGATTGGGATTGTGTCAGATCAGTAGTGATTGATTGTGTGTAAGATAGCTGGTGACTTTTTAGGGCGATAAAATACCAAAGATGGATCGTTAGAAAATTTTTCCATAGAGACTATTCCTTGAAGAGAGCTACAAGCTCGAATGTAGAGATTTGAGTATCGTTAGAGATGACTTGGGTATCCGATAATATAAAAAGAAATGGTGTAAATCTATGAAGATTAAGGCGATATAAAATAAGCAATGATTGATCATAGGCTTGGGCATTATCGAATTCGGCTCGGATCGAACCGAATCCGAATTCGATCCGATCCGAAATTCGTTGATATATATGATCCGATCGGATCGGATCAGCAAATCGAACTCGATCCGATTCGATCCGATAATTATCGGATCGATCCGATTCGATTCAATTCTAATCGGATCGGATTGGTCCGATTCGAAATCATCCAATTTCGAATCGGATCGATCCGATTCGAATAAAACGATTTCGGATCGGATCTATCCGATCCGAAAATTCACTACAGACACAGACAGCAGTACAGCACAGCAGGATCATCCGATTCTAGTTTTGTACACACAACAATAACAATAACATGTTACAACATGACCACAAGATGAAGAAAAATAAAATAGTAGTTGACACAGTACAGTTACTACAGTACACACTACACATAACAATACCACAAGATCAAGATGTCAAGATCAACAAAACTACAAAAGCCAAAATTTTACACCCAACACAACCAACATGACCACAATATCAAATTATCAATCCACAATACTATCCACTATCCAGTATTCCCAGTGTCTTTCCACTTCCAGCACGGCAGCAGCACAACAACATCAAGCCTGCAAAAGATGGAAATTAATAAACAATGTTTCTGAAATATAAAATATAAGTATATAACCACTTCATATCGTAAAGACACCATCATATCGTAAAAAGAGGAAATAAATGAACAAACTGTTTCTTTGCTACTAAGGTCTTACTTCAATACTTCCTTAAGTTAATAAGTTCCCCTATTTTTTAAGCTAGTAAATGTTTATTCAAATAAATAATCAAAGAAAAACATAACTTTGTCAAAATTGTACCTTCAAAGATAATTCGCCCCAAACTATGTTGCCAACGACATGATCCGGTGACTGTGATTCAGATTGTAACTTGTGTCTTGTGATATTCTTCAAATAAAATAAAATAAAAAATTATTCACAGTTAGTAAGTTTGCATTTAATGTAATGGTATTCATTATTAAAAATTAAAAATTAGAAAACTAATTAAGTAATTAATAATTTTGTTTTTACCTTCCTCAAGTTTTTCGTAATACTCTGCCTCCAATAACATTGCTTCCACTTCATTGGTTTTGTCAATTGTAAGCCTATTCCGTATCCAATTTTGAGTGCATATTAGAGCCTCGACCATAACAGGAGTTAATGAGCTACGAAAACTGTTAAGAACACGACCACCCGTACTAAATGCCGATTCAGATGCCACAGTTGATACCGGCATTGCAAAAATATCACGAGCAATCCTAGCCAAAATTGGATACTTACCGGTATTTGTTTTCCACCACATCAGAACACTAAAGCTAGGGTCACGACTAATCTCATAGGGTTCCATTAAATACATTTCAACCTCAGTATTATCCTCTTGATGCATTGCATGACTAGTCTGAAAAACTTGAAATGGATCATCAGGTTGCACGTTTGTATTGCGCTTACGCACTCTATCAATTTGATCATGAGCTAGATAGTTAATTTTTCTTGGGTAATAGAGGACCATAAATAGATCACTAGGAATTTCCTCCTTATAATGACGAAATAGTATGTGGAACGGTTCGTCATAAAAAAGAAAGTATAATTAATGACATTGATAAGAAGGAAGTTCACCCCTGCAAGTGACCAGTAAGAAAAGTTCAAACTGATTTAGCCCAAGATAATGTATGCTCAAAAGTGGGGAAAACATAAGTCATTAAGATTTGACTTGATATAGAAGGGAGAAAAGGAAGGATAAACAAGTTATACCATTGATCTAGAAACAGAAATATTAGTTGTTGAAAGAAAATCTATACCCTTTATATTTGATGAAAACGTAAATCACCATCCGATAGGAAATCAAGAGTGAGAGATACTATATGATAAGTGGAAGCAATGCCCTATTTGTTGAGCCGGGTAAGTAGAGAATGAGGTTATCAAGAGGGAAAGCTTAGGCTGATTTAGCCGTAAAGAAAAAAATAGAGCGAGAAAGACCCCAAAATGGTACCCGAAATCCTTAAAAATATGTCTCCATTTAGAAGCGGTGGACAAGTCAAACTCGCCTACATGGCTTTTTCTCCTATGCAGAGTCGCATTCTTAGTAACCTAATACATCATATAGAGTGAATTGGCAATACCGTACAAGACATTTATAGTATCCAAATAAAGCTCCCAATTAGTATTGAATGTTTTGCAATTGTTTTATATAATCAAAATCACACAGAGGTTATGGCAAGAAGAATTTAGACAATCGAAAATATAAAAGTTTTCAAACTGAGGAATAGGCAGTGCGGCACACAGTAAAGATTTTGCAAGGATCGGAATGTAGGCAATAGGGTTGTGTTTGCCCTATCTAAGACCAACCTTTTAACAAGATTTATTATGTATGGAATTAGTCAAAGTAACTTTTAAGTTGAAGAACAAAGATTACAGTTCTATGGATCCCTCAGTAACTAGAAGTGCAGAAGCAACATAAAGATAGAGAAGTGATATAGAAACGCGAAAGGACAGCTAGAAGAATTTTATACTCGAACGTTGTCTATTAAGACTTACGTACCATTTTGAACCCCTTCTGATTAGAGTACGAATTATTTTTAAGAGGAGAGAATTGTAATCACCCAAAAATTTAAATTGGGAACAAAGCCATTTTATTTTCTCATAAATTGGGCCCAAGAGCTTGTTGCATAATGGTCCATATATTTTCCTTAACTAACAAATAAATTCAATGTTAAATAAAACCCCAATCAAGCCCATCATAACTCCATAATTTTCGGCCCATATTGTGATTTTCCTACAAATCCCTAGACTTTTCTAGACTTACCTAAACAAATCAAGAAAATATTTGAAAGTCATTCAATACCCATTTCTTTTCTTCATGGCCGAGAGATGGGAAGCAGATATATTTTCACTGTTTTCTTGGCACTGTGGTGAGATGGAAAAAAAAAAAGGCTGAAATTTTCATCATTTTTTTTAGTAAAAGGAGAGCTTAATCAAGAAACCAAATCTTTGGAGTGTGAATTAAATCATGATCAACTTCCTCTTGAGGTAAATAATAATATTTAAATTGTTTATGTTTGTTATTGTGTTGTGTTATATTAGTATGTTGAAATCGATGATTAATAATATTGTAAGGGTGTATTAAGACTAATGGTGTTAGTGGGTGTTAATGGTGATCTGGTAATGAGAGTTGTTGATATTGAGAAGTGCAATAGTGATGTTAGATAAGACTTGAGAAACGTAAGATTAGAAAATTGGAAGTATATTTTATCCCATACACCAAGTTCGATGAAATATTAGAACAAATAAAATCAAATAAATGGACAAGATTTGTTCATGTTAATGTGTTGTGTATGCTATGAAATATGATGGTTATGGCTGAATTAGATGTACTTAGAAGAAGTGAATTAGAAACTTAAGGCAGTAAGTACAGTAGTAGAGCAATCTGAACAGCCTAACATTATATGCTTGTAAGTTGAGTTCTATAGGTGGAAATCAAGATCCCTAAAATTATTATAAACTAGATACAAAAGAGAATAACATATCCAAAAATTAGAATTTTAGGACATAAGATGAGACCAGAGCGAATTTTTAAAGTTGGGCAACTTGCTGCCCATGTGCCCAGTTTTTCACTTGGATAGCCCTTGTATTTTAGCTTATAACTTGAGTTTCTGAAGTTGGAATCACGATTCATAAAATTCTAGATAACCAAGATACATAAGAGAATAACATATCCAAAAATTAGAATTTTTGGACTTAGGATGAAGCCACACCGAATTTTCGAAGTTTGGTGACCTGCTGCGATAAACCCAGTTTGTTTTTGTGACCACCCCTGAATTTCGCCTTATTACTTGAGTTTCTGAAATCGAAACTGAGATCCGTAAAAATCGACATAAACTAGACACATGAAATTCTATTCTATTAAGATTTTAACTCTAGATTCCATCCCAGTTAGTCGTAGTGAATTTTCGAAGTTAACTATTGAGTAGAGAATTTTAACGGTAGGCAGAATTTGGAATTTCGTTATCACACTTGCGTAACTTAAAACTTAAGCCGTAAAAATCATAGATGCCATAAATATTTCATATATTTAGAAATACTAAGAGTCCACGCTTTACATATTCTTTTTTCCCATATGAAAATATTCTGAGTTATAGAAACTAACAATTATTTTGCTTTAGATCGACTCCAGGGTACTCGACGGTTCTCCACACCATGTACCGCTCTCGAATTTCCATAACACTGTGACTGGATGCTTTGTTTTCTATTTTCTTGATTTATGTTTCAGATTTATTTTCATGTTCTGTGGTTTTAAATTGATGAGGAATATGCATGATGTTTTTTATATGTTTCCGTCTTTGCGATCGTTTTATGTTTTCTTGATATGTTTCCGCTGAGATGATCGATCATTGTTATGTTTCCGCCCCGACAATCGGTACATGTTTTTATGTTTTTATGACTCATCATATATTTTCACCGAGGTGATCGTTAGGGTCTTATCCATCTGAAATGGTATGACCCTCTACCTTGTCGATAAGGGATCGTTCGTTCCTCGCTTAGTCTATGCACGCGACTTGGGTATTGAGCGCTTGATATGTTTTTGATGATGCATGCATGAAAAATATTTTACAAATATGATTTGAATTTTTTCTTATAGTTTTGTTATTTTTAGTATTCACTCACCAGGTCGTTCAAACGATTTGACCCCCCCAAACCCACAGTTTTGTTTTGCAGGTAGTCTTATCTGGTGAGCTATAGCCAAACAAAAGCCTTAGATCGAGGAATGGAGATCACTGTAGTCACTGAAGTATGGGTCTGCTATGAAAAATTATTGTTCGCATTCAGATAGAATGCATGTACATCGATGTGAGTCAAGTCTAAAAGTATATGGTGTTGTAAGGTATAAGTTTGTAAGTTGTTCGTAACAATATTAATTGGTTCAAGAAATATTTTAATAAATGTCTATTATAGTAATATAGTTAAAGAAATAGTTAAGAATGTTTAATGATAGTCACAGGCTTAGGGTGGTGGTGAGGATCCATCACTTGCCGGTAACGTCTCCGCACTGGGGGTGTTACAGTCAGATAAACTTTCTTCAATTTGAAACAAACTCTTTCAATTCAATGCAAACTTCCTTCAATTTTGATAATCTTACAATGACTTAACATGCGTGATTCATATGCATTCATACTTATCTTAACTTATTTCTTTTATACTCATGCAAATATAATTTTAGAATTCTTACACATATACATACATAAAATAAAAACTTAGAAAATACATTTTACAACATCTTATACTCACACAGGTTTTCAAATCATTCATTCATTCTACAAATAACATTCACAGTTCACAAATATCATGAATTCTATCACACACACAGAAACACTTAAGCATACATACAGTCATCGTGCAACCGACAACGATGCGTACATAACAAATAATACATCAAAGAAAACATAACCAAATAATACATACATATGGTTGGCTTACGCATAAAATGTTCGTACGGGACTCATTAAGAATTTCGTCCAAACGGAACCCTAACCACCTCAATTACTACACGATATTATCAACCAATTAAACATACAAACATTAATGTCAAACATTTCTTATCATTCGTATCATCGTACACACACGTATATATATCAAACATATGAATATACCTGTAATTTTGAATTTTCGATACCATAGCCTTTTACTTTCCTCATATACTTTACCTATCGATCAAATATACATTATTTTCAAAATACTTTCTGAAATATTGATACAGTATCTTACCCATTATACACTTTCATTCATATTCGTATCTTATCAATCACATATTTTTATCAATTAGGAAAGACTTAGCAACTCAACCTTTATACAGCTAAATCGTATGCATTAGTCATTAATAAACTTATTCCAATAACATATATCTACACGTACAAATACAAATCTAGAAATTCTTATTTTATTTACCGATCTTACATACTCATATTATTCATGGCTTATCATCACATACCAATACAAATATGTGTGCCAATATTTATACATATACTTATTCATTTACATATACATATACGTACCATAAATATATTGTTAGGGATATGCCCTATACCTAACTTGTGGATGGGCTATATGTACATGTATTTGTAATATTTTCATTAATTAATAAAATGACAATCTTTATTATACGTGTCTTACATAACTTATATGAATCATCAACACTGTAATAAAGCCCTTGGAGTAATAAGACGATGGCTTCCACGCCTTATGAGAATCATTACTCTTAAATATTTCTAGTCATAGTTTTGTGAATAATCTGGGCGTTCACAAAGCGGAGAGACTAGCATAATGATATGATCTGCCCTTAAGTGGGGTAGCCGATCTCATAGGCTATTAGGGGAGATCCGTCCTCTTGGTATATCACATGGATGCATGAGTTGCTCGTGTCCATCAAACACCACTGCCAAAATTTTTCATAAGGAGTGTTTATCCCATGTGTCTGTGAGAACTTTCATGTATCGATTATATGACTAGTTCTTAGACTTGAGGTCTTTACAATCTTATGTGTGGATCAAATAACTTTGACATTCTCCTTCCCCAGTTCAAAAGATCCGGTCATATTGGTATGATTGGGTCATTTATTGAAACACATGAAGTTTGTAAAGATACAACAGAGAATCGCCACTCTCTCGGATAATATTTTCTTATAAGAGTAGTATTCCAGTTCGCGGGTTGATATATGTGATTAGTGCTTGAGACTGTGGCCACATCGGAAGAATCATGCGAGATTTTTGGGTTAGCTCGATTCATGACACTATCAACATCATACTTTTGACCATATGGGTAGACACTTTCCGTACCCTATGTCAATAGGTGGGGATACAGTGAGGCGAGAGACCGTATCATATGTAAATCGCATAAAGAATGGGTATATATATCTTTCCTTCTCATTTGGGGGCCTTGGCATGTTGCTAGATGTCAACATTGGTCATTGAAATCGAACGGCCATATGATCGGAGGATAATTTATGTTCGATTAAATTATCATGATTCATTTCATGTCCAACTTGAGGGGAACCCAAAAGGTCACACACAACAAAGACGAAATCAATGGTTAACAATGCACAGTACATATTTAACAGCATATATGATTGTTGTAGGAATTGTTCATAAATGGTTCAATGTGTTTAATTATTGAACAGATCATTTATGAGGTTCCATAGTGGCTTAGGGATTGGTGAATGACGATAGGGGCACTTTGGGAATTGGAATACAAATTTTTTTATTTATTTTTGTTATTTGTTTTGAATTCCAATTCGGCCCAAACTCTTATTAGGGTTTTATAATCTAATTAAACCACTAAATTAAGATCTAATGGCTAAGATTAAATTGACTTTTATCCCACATCAGATTCTTAATTAATTTTGTTGTCTTTGGTGCACTATATAAACCCAAAGAATTCTTCACAAATTTTTGCACCAAACCTTTCATATCTTGGGTTTATATAAGTGAGCAACTCTAAAGTTTAAGAGTAAGCCACTGATTTTGAGGATCCTTAAGTCTAATTGACTAAAGGAACTTCAAGTTAAAAGTTTTTAGGTATTTGCCTTAGCTAGCACCAAAGGAAAAATACCCGTGCACTCGAGGCATAGCCTTGTCGTTGAGTTTTGGCTTTGGTGTGTGCATCTTTGGAGGCCACACACTTGGGTGGCTCTTTAGAACGTGGAAGAGCTTGCTGAGTTCGAGAAAAGCTTGTAGATTGGAGGGAGGACTGGAGAAGTCTACGGTTCAAGTAAGTCTTTTTCTTTCTTTATTGTAATTAGAGTTCTTATGATAGTTAGCATGTTTAGGTTTATGTTCTTTGCATATTTTATGAGTTTTATGCTTAGAATATATAGTAACATGCCTAAACTTGTAGAATAATCAAAACAAATGGGTCTTGGGGAAAGGGAAAGCGGCATCATAATTTTTATTTTTCCTCTACGCACTCGCGGCCGCTTCCCAACACATATACGTACCATAACACATTCATCACTTACATACATAAACACATGCATATACACATTGAGCTTATCAATTACTTCAATTTATAGCATAGTAATAACCAAAAATCCATACATGTAGTGGTTAATTACTTAACTATATATAGTCTCACACTTCATTCTCAATACCATCTCTTACCTATTCTCGCCTTAACTTAATCACTTTAATCATATATATATATATATAACATAAATAATCATTCAAGTACTCATCGTATTGGTTACTTACCTGACTTGGCGATCACTTCAGGTCATAATCACATCTGTCAAAACAAATGATGAAATGTCGTCAGAATTATGACCTACAAAGTTCTCGACTAAACTACGATAAAATCTCGGATCTTTCCGAAATAACCAAATCAAGTCCAATTTTAAAACTTAAGTTTCAATAATATTAAATCATCACTATAAACTAATCCAAGTTATCAATTAACGTAAATTCTCGATTTGTGTACTTTTGGAAAATCTTCTGAAAAAGTTTCTCGAAATGCTATAAAAGGGTCCCAACCCTCTGAACCTTCCCGGATTTAACTGAACATTTTTGTAAAATCATAAATAACTAATAATTATCATTAAAATCAAAACACATCTTTATACGCAAAAACCTAATTTTATCGGAAACTTGCATATTATATCGGATCGGTCTAACTCATTCCATTTTCACTTGGATTCTACCAAATATACATATTCAACATACTTATGTTAAAAAAATTCAAATTATACCAATATGCTATTATACGAAGCTACTGGATACATCTGAACATTTAACAGAAAATTTGAAATTAGCGACTTTTTATCGGGAGGTCTTACCAGATTTCAAGGGCATATACAGACTCCAAATAATCCCACGAACGTGCTGGAATCGGCGGAATTTCGATCGGATCTACTGTCACCATGGGTCACTATTCATCAGAATTTTCATTTCTTATTTCCCATGCAACCATGCACAGAATGAAAAATCTATCATAGCGAACATGTAGTACTCTCCGAGAGCTTCAATTTGGTGGGGTGCTCCTGCCATGAAACAAAGAGAGCATCCGGGATCGACAAACCCATTTTTCCCAATTATAGAAACTTGAAGCCCTTTGATACAAATAGCAAAAAATGTTCAACACGAAAGTTATTCGTCTTGGAAAAACGAGTATGATGGTTTAAGATTCAACTCAATTAGATTTCGTTTGCTATATTTACAGTTGAAATAAGAAATTTGTACGCGTATAATGATATAATTCGGAATCGCCTAACCGGTTCTCGAAACCACGTATTTTTCAACGCGATAAAGTTTCACTTTAAAATATTTCGATATATTTTCCAACACATATACTCTTATTTTCGAATACCATCACATTCCAAATCCTTAACTTTAATTCGAAGATCTTTTAGAAGTTCTCCGAAAAATTTGGGATATTACATCAACTAACAACAAATTAAGTAACTAACACAATGTATAAATAAAGATAATTACAACAAATTTTATTTAATAATAAGGATATAAAAATATAATTATTAGACATTATATATTTTTATAATTATTAGACATTATAAGAAATTATATCTTTATTTTTATATAATAAAATTATAAAATTATAATTATTAAATATTTATTAAACTCATCAACATCACTAATTAATTATTTATTTATTTAAACATATACACAATTAATTAATTAATTATAAAATAAATTAATTAATCTCACATATATGCAACATAATCAACTAAGAAAAAATTAACTAACTAACATAATGTATATAATAGAGATAATTAAAAAAATTAGAACCTTAATTTATGAGAGTGATTAAACTTAAATTAAATGAGAATGATTAAAAAATAAAGAAAAATAAAGAGTTATGATTTAATAAAATAGGGAATGAAAGTTTCCTTATGAAAAATTGGAGTTTTGTTTGATGATTTGTATGAAAGTTTTGAGAAAAAGTTTCATAAAAGAGAAAGAGTGGAGGAAAAAAAAGAATGAGAAGTGTCGATGGTTTTGGGCTTATAACAACCCTTTAGCATGGAAATATAAATTTTTGATGCTAAATGTTAAACTTTTAGCGTCGAAATATATTTTCGACACTAAAGGTAATGAGATTGTTGGTGGGGTTGTCAAAATCTTTTAGCGTCGAAAACAATATCTACGCAAAAGGTATGACTTTTAGCGTGAATATATTATATTCGACGTAAAAGGGAAACGTTTTTAGCGTCGAAATAATTTTCGACGCTTTTGCGTCGAAATATATATTTCAAAGCTAAAGATGTATTACTTGTGTCGAAATAATTTTTGACGCAAATGATCTAATCCTTTAGTGCCAAATATTGATTTTCGATGAAAAATTTTATCTATAGCGTCGAATTATTTTTCGATGCTAAAAGTAACGTTTCTTGTAGTGAATGGCTAAGATAATTGTTTATGTGGCATTTAAAACAAGATTTAAAAAATAAAAACCAATATGGCATATTAAAAAGAGAGAATATATACTCTTTAAATTCTTCCCTTTTTTCCAAGATCTACGTCAATTTTATATATACATATTCTCCTTTCCATCTATAAACATAAATATTACGCAATAATTTCACTTTATTAATTAAAAATAAAAAAAATATTTTAAAGGTGAAATATCTCATTATTAATCCTAATATTTTTAGGAATTAATTCTAGTATAAACATTCTACTATAACCATGGAATATGGTTTGATCCTATTCATGGAGATTCCATAAATATTTCATTCCAAAAATTGAAGTTCAAAACCATTGAGATTTGATTGGAGATTTGATGTAGTTATTAATTCATGATGGCATGCACATAATAAAAACTTTATTCTCAATTTTTAAACTGGGTAGAATACTTTATGAAATTAGTGGAGTCGCTAAAAATATCGCTCGAAAGTCTATTTCAATAGCTGCGTAAAAAGCATATAAGAACTCAATTCATTATTTCTTGATAGAAATGTCGAAATAAATCTTGGGTACAAAAAAATTGCAAGTTTCTTTTTTTTTTATTTCGTCCTTTTCAGTGCTTTAAATTAAACCTTAAAAAAATTCAAAAAACGATATGATTCAACCTCAGACCCATTTGAATGTAGCAGACAATACCGGTGTCCGAGAATTAATGTGTATTGAATCATAAGAACCAGTAATCGTAGATATGCATATGAACTCTTAGCAGTAAATCATCGAATTACTTAGATATAATAAAATGAGAACATCACCTTTATATGAGTCCCTATAAATCAATACATACATATAGCTACGTTGACTTTTATTGTAGACATGAGATCGGATCACAACCTATTGTTGAAAATAGATAGGTGAAAATAGATAGAATTAATTTACCTATATATCATGTTTACACATGCATAAGTGCTGAAAACACAAATAATTTTTTACGAAGAAATCAAGTTGTGCTTCTGTTTCTCTCTTATATTGCTTTTTCTTTATACGTTTTTTCATACCCAATCTCGTATAATTTTCTTCAACATTTTTTTCTTGATTTGAGAGAATTGATCCAAGACTTACTTTCTTTAGGGAATCCGATCCCGAATTTCCATGGTCTGCGAGTTCTTTTTCTTCTTCACTTTGATTCGATAATTCAAGATATTCTTTTTGAGTGGATGATATTGAAATTACCTACAAGCACTAGCGACAAACCAAACTCTATACCCAAGAGGAGGGTGAATTGGGTTACAGCTAAAATATGTGGAAATAAAAATATTTGCTGATTTTAAGCTCTTTTACCAATTAATGCTTAAGGTCAATTTTCTCTATTGTAATAAACAACCTATATGAAAGTTACTAACATATAAACATGTAATAAATAAAACTTGCAATATGTAAAGAGTTAAGGAATATAGAAAATGTAACATCCTTATTCTGGATATGTTACCGGCGAGGAATAAGTCATTCTTTTCCCCTGAGCCTCTAACATACTAACTGTTTACTTTGCTACTGTCTTAACTGAACTATAACCGGACCATGGAACCACTGCCCAAACTTTTAACATAAAATACAAATTCTCATAAACTTAAAATTACATATATTTCGACTCAACACTTAGTACTGAAACATAACTTTACTTATACACTTTTCTAAAACGAAACTTTGTTTGATTTGACTGAACTTTTACTCTGACTGAACTCTTATACTCTCAAACTCTGAACTGGTGGACTCAGACCCACTAGTGACTGCCATCAGTAACCGTCCTCCCGAGCTCGTCCTTTAAGAAAACCTGCAACCAAAGAAAACTGTGAGTGAGGGGTTAGAAAGTGAGTGGACTAAAGGTTGAAAAATGACTAATATATAAACCATCAGTTCTGAAATCAAGTTCCAGAAAATCACTTTATATGAAAGATCTTTTCTGAAAAATTAGTATGAAATCTATTTATAAAACTTGTCTTTCTAAAAATAACTCTGAAATTCTAGTTTCTATAAATTGTTCAAAAATCAAGTTTCAGAAAACTATTTTCTGAAAATCTAAGAAAAAAACTGTAGCTGATCTATATATGAAATCATTGACGTATGAGGGTGTTACGTATCGCCGACCCCTCATACGCCTAACTATAGGCAGCAATATAAATCCATGACTTTGGGGCGTTACGTATCGTCGTCCCCAAAAGCATGTCAGTACTGTCTCTGAAATTGGTGCTCTTTAGACTTTACGTATCCCCGTCCCCCAAGCCACAAACTAGAACTGGGGGTGCCTATCTATGCTACCACCCAAGCTTTGAACTAGAGTCCAGGTACACGAACCTATGCCGCCATCCTGGCTTTGAAGCTAGAATCTAGGGACGTTACGTATTACCGTCCCCCTAGTCCTCTACATGTGCACATGTCTCTATAACCATAAATTTCATACTGTCTCATGTTACATACTAGGGTGAGTTTTTCGTTCATGCCCAAAAAAACATAAATCTCATGTTTGAAAACATCTGTAACTCAAAACTCAAGCTGAAAAATAATCTTTCTAAATCATCACTGTATGTATATATATAAGAAGAAAATCATATGTAGTAAAATTTCAGTCTACCGCCCTACATGCTTTTAAAAGTAAGTCCGAATTTAAAACAGTTAAATAAAATCAGTTCTGAGAGAAAGGGTCCACTCACTATTTTGGAGTCTGGCTGACATTCGCTTGCTGAGGTAGATTTTGGTTCCTGCAATAATCTAAAATTGACAACCTTGGTTAGAACTAGACTAGGGAACATATTTCGCAGTAAACTAAATTTATCCATTCAAATACTTATATCACGAAGTACTGTGTGATTACGGACTGTAACGGGACCCTTAGGGTGGTCTCTAACACGCTGGGGTGGAAATTGAATGTTTTAAAATCAATTTGGTGGAATTTCATATCCGCGTCGCTATGCAAGGGTCCCGCGCTTCGTGACGCACGTCTCCCAGAATCTGCTATGATTCCTGTAATGCGTCGCAACGTAAAGGTCCTCATGCGTCCCGACACAGACCTGTTTTCCATGTTTTACATTTCCTTTTTCCTCATGTGATTCTTACCCCATTTCTTTCCCAAGGATTCCATAACATTTCCACACACAATCCATCAATTTACATTAACTTCACACATCTTAAATTACCATTTTATCATCATCAATGACTCATTTATCCACTTAATCATCTTCACAAATTAATTTTTTAAAATTTCCAAACTTAAACAACTTACCACATAACTCATTTCTTAACTAATTAAACACTAATATGCAACATATAACATGCCATTATAACTATCATATCAACAATTTGCCAAAATCTTATAACATGAAATTCAGGTTTAGCTTCATTACCTTAATTTGATTGAACCTCAACTCTTGGAAACTTTGAGATTCTTCCATTTGACCTCGAAATCATTATTCATCTAAATTTTTGACTTACATTTTGGACCTATTTCTGGCCCGATTTTGGAACAATGTTCAACGTGGAAGTTGTAGGTCTCGGTCTCAGCTTTCCGACGATATAAAATTTATAAAAATTAGAGTTCATAAGAAAATATTACGCCCAAAATACCATGGGCTATTCAAATGGGACACTGTACAGTCTCGTCCCCAAATCATTCCACGAGTATATTTGAGTCTCAACATAATTTATTTTACGTGCCTTCATCCTTTTCAAAACAGTACAGTTTTAAATAATAGTAAACAACTACCGATTGTTATAAATTCTCCCCTCCTTATATAGGATTCATCCTTGATTCCTTTTTAAAATTGGGATCTCGCCACAGACCCTCTGGTTCACGGCCTCGCTCCAAACTATCATCCTTTACTGACTTTATACTCAAAATCATCTTACTTTACCTGTTAGAACTCTTACTTTTCTGAAAGCTAACTTACGTTCAACTCAGTCTTTTCGATATCTTGGCCTCTGTTTTCAGCTTCGTACTTTTAATTTTTGATTGAGAGGGAACTCATCACCCTGTTTCAAAACTTCCTGCTCAATACTTCACGCGATAGTCATGTCTCAACTTTTATGGTGTATCAAGGAATCTCACTTTCTAGACTTTTTGTTATACTCATCTTAGTCCAGCTCATTTCCCACTTGAGCTATTTACTCCGAAGGATACAAGGTGCATAGTTTAGATCTATATCTTCCAGTTTTTGATTGCTTAGACTTGTTACGATCGTCTGAAATGAGATATAACTTAATAGCCTTTTTACTAAGAGCTCAACGTCTTCTAAGCTTATTTTGTATAATTACTGGGCTAGGCTTTTCTGCCTTTACTGATGGAACTTTTATCTCTGAAGATATTTGCACTTTCTTGTAACTGAGCTCATTTACTACAACTTTGACCCTATAAGGTATATACGTACACGCGTCCATACTAGACCGTTTACCGATTCCTCTCTATTATTTCTTATCTCTGCTTATCTGAATAACTTAGGAGTCTGACTCTTTATGTACCTTTTCCTCTATTATTGTTCACTCAATGAATTGTAATAGGAAAGTTGGTTCTGGTAGTTTTGCAAGGGGCTGAACTGTATACACACATTTCTACTTAAACTGCATTCTTGCTGTGGACAGGGACGTTGGCGATTCAGTGCTGACTATAATCCATTCTTTTCTTCATACCCTTATTTTCACTGCTACTGCAAGTCTGGTTGCAGTGTTCCTCACTGATTGTTCTCCAAAGTCTAGTGTTGTCAAGGGTCATCACCCAAATATACATACACGTGTCATACCTTAAGGTTTCACTCCATATACTAGTTGCAACTCTGTAGTAGCTTATTTTCTAGATTTCGTATTCTTCTACACATCTACCAAACCACCCATACCCGTGGCTTTGGTCGTCCCAAACCCGTAGTGGTTTGGTCAACTTAGTCTGGGGCTGGGTACTTAACGTGCTTTACATGAACTAACACATAAGGGATCTTTGGTTGTATTTCGATGCAACGAAACCTTACAGTTACACACTTTGTCTTTTTCTTACTAGGTATTCTTTTACTACTATCACTGAACCTCCCCAGCTTTGCTTCTAATCTTTTTCCTTAGCACTCTTCTTGTCTTCTGCTTTATCTTATGCTACGCTATGAACTTCCAAGGTCAATGTCTCCGTCTTCTTTTCTGAGAAATACCCTCTTTCTCTACATACTCACCATTCATCAAACCTTGGTTCCTTAAAATCTCAGCTGTTACTTAACTACTACTTTATTTCATTCTTAATATGCATATGAAAGTCTTATGCTTCTAATCTTCTTTTACAATACTTTTACTTATTCCTAAGAACATCCTTAAGTAACTTGAAGATTTATTTCGACGATTGTTATCCATCGAGAGTTAGGAGGGTGAGACCTTGTTCTGTAACCGTTCTAGTTATGGTGATCTAGTTGTACATACGGCTGAATTATAAGCCTAGAACTCTCGGGCATATATGTCTGGTAACATTTCCTAAATTAGGATACTACTGCTAAAACCGTATGGTTGTGTCTTTCACTTTACATTTGATTATGTACAACTATCGAACTCACTATATATTTTGAAAAGTTCTTCTAATATTGTGTTCTCTAAAAAATTCATTGTACTACCTCTGTACTTTTTCTTGTCTTATCTCTGTTGTTTGGCCTTTTAAAGTCTTTACTTTCTCTCTCTGAGTGTTGCTACACTCTCTTGTTATCCTCCTTAATAAACTTATCCTGCTACGTAAGTTCCTTTCTTACCTTAGTTCCTTGAACTTCTTACATCTCTATCTTACTCAAAAATTTTCTTTCAACCTCAAATATCTAGGATATCTCTTACTAAATTTCCAATTCAGGTATTACTTTTCATTTAGTCTTTCCATTCTCATCTTATTTCCTTGAATTTTTTATATCTTTATTTTCTTGGAAACTCCATCATCTTTGATTGCTTCAGGTATCTCTTATTAGTTCTTGTGTTTGAGTACTATTCCTTATCTAAATTCTCATTCTCATAACCATGGGTCTCTTATAAATTACTCACTTTAATCCCAAGAGTCATTCTCCCTGATTTTTTTATATTTCTAAGTCTGTACCCTTTTTAAAGGCTCCTTAATTTAATGATAGCCTTTAGACTAGCTCGACTTATTATGACTTCAAACCTTTCTGGCTCATGTTGCTTGTCTAAGTCTCTTTGAACTCATCGATTTGACTATCTAGCTATCTCGCAATTCACATATCATGTCAACTGCTCTTCTTTACTAGTCCTTCTTTTTCGAGACTCTAAATCGATAGGAAAGTATATACATTCTATATGAACCCGTAGGCATGCATTATGTTTAATACTTAAACTTGATAACGCTCTGGTTAGGTGTTTCATGCTTCCTAGAGTTAAGGTTTTCTGGAAGGGAGTGTTGTCATTGGTCCCGCGGGGACCTGATATACTACTCCATGTCTTAAGATTTATTACTCTTTACTAATTACTCTGAAGTCTTCACTTATCTTACTATCTCAATTTTCTATTCATTGGCTCTACACCATATAATGAGTTTAGTGGTGGTTCGCTCTTATGGTTTTTTACTAAATCTCTGCTCTTTGCTCTTGTCACCAATCGCTAATATGGCACTTTGTTCTATAGTCCATACTAATACCTTAATTATTTTTTAATATCCCCAACCTCACAGGTTCGTTATTTTATACTTCTATGGTTTTCTACTGGCTGGTGGGCTAATCCTTAGGTTCTACCGTATTGGTCTATCCTGTGGACTTTTACTAGTGCTACGAACCTTGTGCTGACTTGTCTTATTCTCTGGGCTATACTGGATCATCTACCTAATAACCTCAAAACTTTCTTAATCTCTTTCTAGGTGATCAATCTTCTGAGATCCTACATGAACTATCATCAGATTCTTATGGCCATCTATGCCTATGTTGGTGGGGACTAAGGTAAACATCTTATGTCTCGACGGGTTTCAATATCCTTTTTCTAGTGTTCTATGTCCTGGCAGGGTCTATTCCTCATGTAAGGTAGGTATGGGGTAGGCTCTGTCAGGGCAATTTCCTTATCTGATGTCATCGGAGGATTTGAAGACTGGATAGTTTAAGGTCTTGTTTCTATCGTATTGATGGGGGTAAGGTAACTAATCTTTTCTATTTCTTGCTTAGGGATCTGGATCGGGGTTTGGGTATCTGGAGTTTTCTAAATCCTTTTGGCATCTAGGTTTGTTAGAGCTCTCAAGGCTAATCTGAGTTTCTTACTTCTGTTATTTCTATGGCTATTCTTCGTTACTCGTGGAACTCACTAGCTATAAGAAGATCTTTATGGCTATTGAATTTATTTAGAAGAATTTCCTAAGGAGGAAATGAGTCTTGCCTCTACTGGACATCTCTAATACTTGCTGGGACTTTCTCTATCCTCTTGGCTACTTTAGGTTCTTGTATTTTCTTACTGATCTGATCCTGTATCTTCTATCTTTTCTTACTTCTAACTACTAATCATCCTTGCACTTTCCTTATCTCTCTTTTAGCTTTCTCTTTCTCTTTTACTTTATTGGATAACTTTCTTTGGAACTTACTATCTGGTTCCCTAGCTTGTATTGAACTTCGGGAAGAAATCTAGGATGATTAAAAGATGATTCCTAACTAGAATAAGGACAATGGATTCGGAGGACTTGGAAATACTTACTAACTTGTCTGAGGATCTTGAGGACATACTCGAGGATCAGATACTGGAAAGGTAGTGCCTCGCATATGAGTATCTCGGACATACTGTGTATACCAGACCCCATCACTCTACCCACTGCAGTCACTGACTCCCTAGACCAAGCTCTGATACCATTTTCGTAACATCCCCGTTCTGGAGATGTTACCGGCGGGGAATAAGCCGTACTATTCCCCTGAGCCTCAGACATACTAGCTGTTTACTTTGCTACTATCTCAACTTAACTATAACCTGACCATGGAACCACTACCCAAACTTATTAACATAAACTACAAATTCTCATAAACTTAAGATTACATATATTTTGACTAAACACATAGTACTGAAACAAAACTTTACTTATAAACTTTTCTGAAACTAAAGTTTGTTTGACTTGACTGAACTTTTATTCTGACTGAACTCTTATACTCTCAAACTCTGAAATGGTGGACTCAGACCCACTAGGGACTGCTATCAGTATTTGTCCTCCCGAGCTCGTCCTTCAAGAAAACCTGCAACCAAAGAAAACTGGGAGTGGGGAGGGGGGTTAAAATCGCTGTATGATCTAAGTGAGTGGACTAAAGGTTGAAAAATGACTAAAATATAAAACCATCATTTCTGAAATCAAGTTCCAGAAAATCTCTTTATGTGAAAACTCTTTTCTCAAAACATAGTCTGAAATCTATTTATAAAACTTGTCTTTATGAAAATAACTCCGAAATTCTGGTTTCTGTAAACTGTTCAAAAATCTAGTTTCTAAAAACTGTTGTCTGAAAATCTAAGAAAAAAATATAGGTCATCTGTATCTGAAGACCTTGACGTATGAGGGCGTTACGTATCGTCGTCCTCTCATACGTCTAACTGTAGGCAGCAGTGCAAATCTATGACTTTAGGGCATTACGTATCTCCGTCCCCAAAGCATGCCACTACTGTCTCTGAAACTAGTGGTCTTGGGGCGTTACGTATCGTCGTCCCCCAAGCCACAAACTAGAAATGGGGGTGCGGATCTATGCTACCACCCAAGCTCTGAACTAGAGTCTAGGTACACGAACCTATACCGCCATCCTGACTCTAAAGCTAGGATCTAAGGTCGCTACGTATCGTCGTCCCCCTAGTCCTCTACATGTGCACATGTCTCTATAACCGTCAATTCCATATTGTCTCAAGTTACATACTGGGGTGAAATTTTCCCTTATGCCCCGAAAAACATAAATCTCACGTTTGAAAACATCGGTAACTCAAAACTCATGATGAAAAATAATCTTTCTAAATCATCACTGTATGTATATATACGAAGAAAATCATATGTAGTAAAATTTCAGTCTAACGCCTTACATGTTTTTAAAAGTAAGTCTGAATTTAAAACAGTTAAATAAAATCAGTTCTGAGAGAAATGGTTCATTCACTGTTTTGGAGTTTGGCTGACATTCATTTACTGAGGTAGATTTTTGGTTCCTGCGATAATCTAAAATTGACAACCTTGGTAACAACTAGACTGGGAACATATTTCGTAGCAAACTAAATTTATCCATTCAAATATTTATATCACGAAGTACTGTGCGATTATGGACTGATACGAGACCCTTATGGCGGTCTCTAACACTCTAGGGTGGAACTGGAATGGTATAAAATCAATTTGGTGGAATTTCGTATCTGCATCACGACACAATGGTCCCGCGCATCGTGACCTGCGTCACCCAGAATCTCCTCATGACTCCTGCCACACGTCGTGACGCAAGGTTCCTTCTACGTCACGACGCATATGTTGGGTTTTCTAGGTCAAACCAAGATCAAATTAAGCAATGAAATGTGTGAATACATCAAAGTAAAGTAGCTGAAATACTCACTTTGATCGGCTTTTGGATGCGATGAACATAAAAAAATTCTGCATGGATGATTCGGCCAAGCTCCTAGGTGTGATCTTCAATCCAAGCTCCAAGCTTTGTTATTGATTCCATGCTCAATGATTGGTTTCCCTATCACCTTTGTGGGCACAGTGCTTTGCTAGAAGCCAACCATGTCTTGTAAATCGGTAAAAACGTAGTACTAGGTACATAAGTGTTCGGATAGTCCGACGACCAGATTTACTGCCAACATATCCAGGGATCTCATAGGTCGCTTCCCGAAGATTCACCGATGACGTATGACTCGGACACCATGTTCTGTACAAATAGTGATACTATGGGTCATAATTGTCCAACAATCTCCCACTTGGCCTATAGCCAATCACTCAAATGTCCTACACCTGAACTATGTACGGTTCGCTCAAACTTCTGCTGAGAAACTGTTTTCGTCAGCGGATTTGCTATGTTATCATCTGATGCGATTTATTCGATCATCACATTGCCACAATGTATAATCCGACGAATCAGATGAAATAATTGAAGTATATATTTGGATCGTTGATGACACCATTAATTCTTTAGCCTGTGCTGTAGCCTAGCTCAGTTGCTAACAGAACTACACCTAATCTAATTAGGATATTATAGATCCAAATCGCTTCTATTGCTGCCTCAGCTGCAGCAATATTCCGCTTTTATTGTTTATTCGGCAACAATATCTTGGTTTGAAGATTTCCAGCTCACTGTTCCGTTAATCAGACTATATAGTACCTTTAATACGACTTATAGTCATTTTTTTCGGTTTGGAGACTTGCAACGGTGAACCCAGTCACTTCAAGTTCTCATTCTCCATAGTATAAGACAGCATCCTTAGTTCATATAAGATACTTAAGGATGTTCTTAACATCAATCCAGTGACCATCACTTGGATTGGCCTGATTGTGACTTCATATGCTCAAAGCATATGAGACACCAGGTCGTGTACATATATTTCAATGTACGAGTTCTCGGAGAGTACCAATAACTTTTAGATCTATCCTAGTAGATCCTTATTCCTAGAATAAAGGTTATCTCTCCCAAGTATTCTATGGAGAATTCTCATGAAAGCCAAGCTTTTACCGATAGTATTATGGGAATATCATTTCCAAGAAATGATATATCATCATTATATAGGACATTCATTGTTAGTGCGCTCCCACTAACCTCCTTATATACACAAGAATCCTTTTTTTTCATTTTTAATTAAATCATATACTATTATGATTACATCAAAATGATAGTTCCAAGAACGCAATGCTTGCTTCAATCCATAAATGGATCAAATTTAACTTGCAAACCTTGTTTGCTTGTTTTGGTACAAAAAAACCGTCAGGATGTTGTAAACAAAACCGTCAGGATGTTGTAAACATCCTCCAAAAGGTTTCGTTTTAAGGAAAGCGATTTTGACGTTCCAGCTGCCATATTTCATAAATGAAACATGCAGCATTAGCAAGCATTATCCAAATGGATTTAATTAAGGCAACAAGTAAAAGGTTTCGTCGTAATCGACACAATGTTGATAACGATACCTTTACGCTACAAGCCTAGCTTTGTACGTTGGTATGTTGCCATCCATATATGTCTTCCTTGAAGACTTAATTAGTACCACTAGGCACAATGCCTTCCGGTACAACAACCAGTGTCCAAACTTGGTTGGTATACATGGAATCCATTTCGGACTTCATGACACTTTGCTGTAATAGGGAGTCGATACCTTGTATCACATCCTCATACGTAGTCAGTTCGTATTCCTCAATAAGATTAACATCTTTACGAGGTGAGATCAGAAACCCATACCTCTCGGGTTGTTTTCTGACTCTCTCCGACTTACGCGGTTCTTGTGTATTCGAAGATTGTGGTACAGTTTCATCCCTGATGAACTGTTTGTGTTTCGTTAATGAATCAGTGTCTGGAACAGTATTACTCTGATTTTCATCGAGTTTTACTTTCCTCCCACTTACCACTGCATATAGGTATCCCTCTTAGGAAAACCGCATGGAGAGCAACAATTACATTGTTCTCTTGTGAATTGTATAAGTACTATACTTTGGTTACCCTAGGATAACCCACAAATTAGGCACTTATCTGATTTGGGTTCTAGTTTGGTATCATCCAAACATATGCCCAGCATTCCCAAATCTTCAGGAATGAGAAAACCCAGTTTCTTTCCTGTTCATATCTAATATGAGGTCTGTCAAATAGATTTTTATGGAACCTTATTCAAAATAAGCATTGCACTGTTTAATGCGTATCCCTAGAAGGAAAATGGTAGCTCAGAGCGACTCATGATTAACCTTACTTTGTCCAACAAGGTTCGGTTTCTTCGTTTGGACACACCGCTCAATTGAGGTGTTCCAGGAGGAGTCCACATTGAAAGAATACTATACTCTTTCAAGTAGTCGAGAAACTTATTGCTTAAGTGTAACATCCCACCTTAGCAGCGATGTTACCGGCAGGAGACAGGCTAAACCTATCTCCATAAGCCTCTGATTCTAGAAAAATTTCGGCATGATGTATTCGTAACTTCATGCAACCTGCCCTATAGCCAGCATCCAAATACAACATAAACATAAAGTCTCGGCCTCAGGCCGGTATCTCAACATCAATGCAATCTATGGGCCCAACAAATATGCGATGCAGACATAAAACAACCAGGGCTACGTGCCCAAAAGTACATATATACAAAAACTTTACAACATAAGCATCTGTGCTCAACAGGTTTCAACAATGCTCAAATACACAAGACTCGACTTCCCCAAGACTTGGTGACTGGCTGACTGCAACGCTGCTATCCGATTGCTCCGTAACTCTGAAATCCACGGTCGACCGTTTAGGTCGCCAACCTGTAAAACTCAAACACTGTAGTATAGTGAGTCATAAGACTCAGTAAGTAACTATGCTCCTACCTTGAGCAATATACACATGCAAGGTTTAAATTCCAGTTTACATATTATTCCTGGGATTTCTAAGTGATTCACACATTCTCTATATTACCAATTGTTCATACTATCTGTTCCGTAGCCAATTGGCAAATATTCTATTTCTTATATTCCTTTTATGTGAGCATCCATACACTCATCTCTATCTGTTTTCTCGTAACATGCTTCTAGCTTATTCATTTGCAATCATTATAATCATATATCATTATTATATAATCCATACCATCATATGTACAACATATATCCTCTTTTCATTAATAATATATCGGTCATTAAAACCCTATACACAAGCTCTTATATATTTTAATTTTTAATTCGTAACAGAACTATTTTAATTCACAACACATTTAAGATCTCATATGTATAATAATCATAGTACATTATACTACGTTGCTCACACACAAGCTTAACACCTTTTCATTTTCTTAACTTCTTATCTTTCTTTTACTCTACTACCTTAAGCTCAGGTAACTTATCTAAGTTACTTTCTTACCATTCTATTTAACATATCAACAATTCATCATTCACTAAATGTTTACTATGCTTATAATACACGCAACTAAGTATTAGGTTTGAGCTAACTATCTAAGTCTTATCCATTTACAAACATATTACTTGTTACTAATCCTTTTGTTTGCTCACACATATCTCAGGTTCTGTTTACTAGTTATATTTTCATATATCCATAATATACGTGTCAAGTCTCAATATCATTAACAACCTCATCAAAAACCCTTCACGCTTTTGCTGCGCTACTCAGCTATCTTTCAAATTTCCTATTCATTCTTTGCCAGTTTGGTTTGGACACTCAATATAGTTATATTTCTCTTATGTCATTGAAATATCATCAAATCGGTAATATAAAACATTATTTATATTCTCATACTATTAGCAATCACGTATTCATATATATAGGATCATGTTTTCATATCATGTTATCATACATCAATGTTTTCTAAAATACTCATTGTATGTAGACATATGATTCATATAAACGTCTGTTATATACTTACATGAATGTGGTCACACTATCATGTATTAACATCAACTATGTGCATCTCAGATGAATTACTAGAATACATGATTTATATGCATGATTTGTAAACCATACTCTAACATGTCATGCTTTTAGAAAATACTTTTTTCTGAGAAACCGCTTTCTGAAAATTCTTTCCGAAACTCAGTTTGGAAACCTTTTAATAAAACTTATCTTTTTAAAATCATGCTTTAAATCTCTGGTTTCTGAAAGTTGTTTACTGGGAATCTGAAAACTGAGAACACTTTCTGAAAATCTTTCTTTTTCTTGTACTTATTTCTAAAACCGTCTTTCTAAGTTATTTTCTGAAACTCCTTTCTGAAAACTGAAATCTGAAATCCTTTTCTGAAAACCAAATCTCCGCCCGAAGGTGCATCTCCGCCCGTAGGCGCATCTCCGCCCGAAGGCGCATCTCCGCCCGTAGGCGCATCTCCGCCCGTAGGCGCATCTCCGCCCGAAGGCGCATCTCCGCCCAGGAATGTACCATCTGAGCGCTGAGGATGTAGGAGTGTCCCCCTAGTCCTCCACATGTGCATATGTGTATAAATCCGTCAATTCCAACAATGTACAACTGGGATGGGTCAAATCCCAAATCCCGAATCCATATGATATCCGTCAATTCCATCAGTGTCTCAAGTTACGTACTGGGGTGAGGTTTTACCTCATGCCCCGAAAATATAAAACTCATGCTTAAATCTCAAAACTGAAGGGAACGTTTTCTGAAATACATTTCTCTTCAAAAGCAACTGAAGCTTTTCTTTAAAACACTCTGAATTTTTCAAAACTTTTCTTAATTTCAACTTCACTCTGGAAATCATTTCTAAGAGTTTAAGAAAATTCTGAAAATCTTATCAGCTTATAAAAACATTTTGTTTATGCTAATGCACCCAAATATATATGCATTCACACAATTATGCTCATATACACACATATATTTCCCATGCATGATCTCGTATTCTCTCACTTATGATTTTTATCCATGTCTATGCTCGTGTATGCATGCCCATGTACTACATTCTCACTTTATGTTTGCTATTTCATGTTCAAACATACATATTTCTCATAATCATAAGCTTTCACATCTTATTCATTCACGCATACAAGGTCATGCTCAAACATACACATTCACATACTTTCTTTACATATTTACAAATACACATTCTGCTTTACTTTCTTATTCATAACCAGTACTCAACAACATCATGTCATTTCATTCTACATTCATAATTCATACAATATAATATGTATTCATATATTAACATACATACTAGTTAAGCCAATTCCCTCAAAATATCAAATATACATAATCACGTCAAAATCACATATTTGCTACACACATGTTCATATTCGTCATTTTAGCATTCAATCATACTTGCAAACATTGCCATTTATCGTTAATCCCATTCCCTAGGGTGTAGTGTCTACAACCCCCCATTCCCAGTTAAAGTTACTATTAACAGTAAATATTTATATATATATCCAAATTATCAACTCTTCATCCACATCATTAATCAATCCACCACTAACATGTATAAACATATATATAGTCTCATGTATAACAGGTATACACTTCAATATAAAGAATTCCCAAATTCTAGGCTTGCTAACCAAATTACACATTTGCATATTTTTGCCATTAGTTTTCGATTTCTTGCTCTAAGTCATTACTAAGACATCCTAGCATGCTTCTGTTCCATTATTAAATTCAATTCCAGGTTTTACCTAAACACTAGAAATGAATTCAAACGAACTCAAGATGATCACCACATAGAATACTTACCTGGCTTTGCGGACACTCCGAACCTGGACCTGATCTGTCAAAACAAATCATAAAACGCAATCAGAACCGTTATTTGCGGAACTTTAGACATTTCTAAAATAAACTTCGGATCCTTCTCGTGATACACGAATCTTCTCTGATTCTATTTTTTAAACTTCATTACTCTAATATATGCTCATATATAGTTCTAAACTAGCTAGATGGTTCAGATTCTCATTTTACGTGTTTGCGGCAAAACTTGCGGAAAAGTTTTCGCAAACGCTAAGGAAGGGTCTCGAACCCTCCGAACCCATCCGGAATTACTCAATTACCCTCGCAATAACATAATTATATCATAACCATGGTTACAGTCATCTACGCTCAGTCGCGCGAGAAAATCCGTTTTACCGGAAACTCGCTAATCCTACCGGATCGATCAAATCTAATCCGTTTGTCCCCGGATTCTACCACACTTATCATTTTAACATATTAAAACATATCCAATTCATTTCATGCTAATTCGCTACACTACGGAACTACTGGAAACATCCGAATATAAAATTGTAACCTTTAAAATAACAAATTATAAACGGAGAGTCGTACCGAAATTCAGATGCCATATTCGGACTCCCATCGGCCATACGAACGCGCTGGTGTCGTCAGAATTCCGATCGGAGCTACTGTTCATCTGAGTTTACTATTCACCGCCGCTTCTCCTCCTCGTTTCGCATTCTTCCGGCCGCTGTTTGGCAAAATCAATGCCACATACTCGTAGTACTCGTCGAGGGCTTCGATTCGGTAGGTGGCTCGGGCCGTGAAACGAACCGACGAACCGGGATCACGAAACCCATTGCCGCGCGTTCTCCTCTTCGCCCTGGCTGTTCACCGGCGTTTTAGCGTCGCCGCCGGCCACCATTAGACACACGGTGGCCGGGCGCTTCTTTCTGGACGGTTGCGCCGACCGGCGGTGGCCGCCAAGCCGCCGGCGCGACCAAGGGTCTTCTGCATGTGAAAATGGTCGGGGGGGGTGAGGGGTTTTAGAATTTTGCCACTTTTGCAATTTTTGTAAACCTTGAGGCTTTATATAGTTTCCTGGCAAATAGCAAAAAAGTCCCCGCATATTTGCTGTTTAGCCCCTATCATGGAACTTTATGGAATTTTGCATTTTTTCGAAGTCCTTCTGACGCGATTCTCGAAAAGTACTCAACACGAAAATTGTTCGCCTCGGAAAAAAGAGTTCGATGGTTCAAGAATCAACTCGATTGGAGTTTACTTGCTAATTTCGTGCCCAAAACTGTAAACTTTACGCGTAATATAATTATCGCGTAAATGATCCCTTGAGACAACGCGTCTTCTAATGCGACAACTCATCACTTTATATTATTCCAACCCGTATGACATCACTTGATTTCTTATTGTTCATTTTCATCCTTTTCCTGAGACTACAACGTCAGTCCGGGAATCTTCTAAAACAGTTCCGAAAATCTGGGATGTTACATTAAGTATTTTCATCACGGTCCAATCGTGATGTTTTAATACTCTTGCCAATCTGTTTTTATACTTTGTGTCGAAACTCTTTGAATCTATCAAAAGTTTCTGATTCGTGTTTCAAAAGAAACACATAACCATAACGCGATGCCACATCCGTAAAGGTTACGAAGTGTTCATATCCAACTCTAGCCTAGCTAGATTTGGGCCCACTTACGTCACTATGAACGAGGGCTAACAAATCGGTGGCACTTACACTTTTACCAAGTAAAAGGTGTTTTAGGCATTTTGCCTAATAAACTAGATTCGTAGACATCATTTGAATAGAATCAAATCCGTCCTAGTATCCACTCTTCGAAAGTGTGGATATACGAGTATTGTTTAATGTGTCCCAGAC
Organism: Zanthoxylum bungeanum; assembly: GCA_019454045.1. Lineage (NCBI taxonomy): Eukaryota > Viridiplantae > Streptophyta > Magnoliopsida > Sapindales > Rutaceae > Zanthoxylum > Zanthoxylum bungeanum. Next base: position 44,410 of record SKCR01040861.1, on the reverse strand, counting down.
AACAATGCCATAAATAAGTCTCATCTGATTAATTCAGTTTGAGCTATTTGTTTGTCATGTTATACGTTTGAGATTCATTTATATTCAAAATATAAATACTGTTATTCACATCTAATGTGTTTATCTCAATATCATCTTTATAAAATAAAATACTTTAGTGTTGTAGAATATAAAGGTATACCCGCAACGGGTTAAACTTAGATATAGAGATAATGTTTCTAGTTAAACTAGGTACATTATAAAATTTTCCTAATTTAAGTACATACCCGAAAGGTAGTTCTTAAACTTAGGTATCTATGGTTAAAACAGCGATTTTTATCCCGTTTCCGACTCGCAGATCGATCTCAACTGAAGTCAGTCTCCTACTGATCACCAGATTCCGCACATCAGTATATATCTTATGTACAACACTTAGTATCAAAATCCAATTTTGAAACTAGTAGTTAACATGTTTATGACAAACATACTTGAAGCCGGAGCCTTGCCCCGCCTTCACTTCCTTCATGTATGCCATGTCCATACGGCAGTCACGCATCCAGTGACCTCGTTTAGGCCGACATCTTGGGATATGTCCTTTGTCTTCCTAGAAGACCGTGATGATTTTTCCTTTGCCCATATTAGAAGCTCTGGCTTTGCCTCCTAGAGCATAACCATCGACTCTCCAAGAGTTTTACTCTTGATTCATAATGAACCTGCCCCAGCTTTCGGGTAGAGACTATAAGATCAAATCTTTAGTACTCTCGTCCACGTAAGTAATGCCCAGCTAACCTAGCCGATCGATGTCAGTAATCATCTGCAACATCTAGTGCTCGACAGATGTACCCTCTGACATACGCGAGCGAAAAAGCTTCTTTTGCAATTTGTACTTCTAAGATCTAAGAATAGATCTATGAAGATCTTTAATTTCATCATCATGATACAAGGATCTAATCCTTAATTTTGACGACGGAATTAAACAGTCATTGCGGTAAGCTTAAAGGATTGAGCACTAAATTTATCATCACCATGAGTCTTCCAAAACTCATGCTCCACTATTGCTCAATTCTGGGCTTAGGCCCGAGATGTCACTCTATGAAATAGAATAACTTCTCAGTTCCCAGGACTATCATGAGGTTATATTCCAAATTTGGAAATTTAAAGCCGTTTAAAGACATTTTCTCCTAGGATTATGTTTTAAACGCTAATCTTTCAGTTATCTTGATTGCTATAGTCCAACTATCCAATCAACGATTTCGAGTACAATTAAATATAATGATTACTATAGTCTAACTATATAATCAACTATAATTTGATTGGTTAAATTCAAAATATATTGATTACTATAATCCAATTATATAATCAACTATAAATTGAAGTAGTTTGAATACAGTCTAACTGTTTAATTTAAAACAACAATTAAATATTAGTCCAACTAATATATTTATTTAAGTAATGATGAAAAATTGAAATGAGCGCGTATTGGCAAGTATCTAAACGAAATTGCAAATTTAATACTTGCCTCCCACTATTTTTCGGCGAGCCTCTAACCCTCTGTTGAGTACTTGGGAAACCTAGTTTCCTAGTGGGCTAGGATCCCGTTAAATAACACACAACCTTGACTTTGGCCAACAAATTGTATGATATTTAACTAGGTAGATCTCTAAGATGAATTGGATCTCATCCAATTCCTAGATCCAGTAGGTGGACATCCAAGTCCGAAACATATATCTAATATATGCCAATATATCTCATATATTCCCTAACCTTTTTCCTCTGAATCAACTAAGCTTTGGCTTTGGCACAACAAGCTTAATGATTCCAGTTAAGCAGGACCCATTGACCTTGGAAAGCTTCGTAATCGATGTCGATGGAAAAGAAGTGATCTTGACTTTGGCCAAAAAATCACAACTTGGACAAGACATGCGATATGGAATAAAGCCTTCATGATTCAAACACATCCGCGATGGACAAAGGTCTTGACTTTGGCCAACAAACCAGTGCCAATCTTGGATCTTGAGAATGAATCATTCAATGTAAGGAAAACGCTTAATATTTATTGAGGGTTTTTCCGCGTAATTGGCAACCAATTAATTATCTTTGATTAAGTCTCATCATTCACCCTTAAGCATGCATTCTAAAAGCATAATACGGCGCGATAAATAAATTAATAATGATATGCGGATGGATATTTAAAACATTTTTTCCTAGAACAAATCTCTCCATTTTCTCTCTCCCGCTAGCACAAAACTTACTTCTACCCAATTACATAACACCTCTAAAGAAACCTCATTTACATTGAGGGGAATAGGTGAGAAGAAATACAAAGAGTCAAGAGGTAATAGGCTGGACACGCAGGTCCAATTTAATAAATTCTAAATTTATTACAACAATTTCCAAAATTGCCCTCACCCATCTAATATTCATCCGATATGCATTATGCATACATCACATCCATGTATTCACACAAAGCATGTTATCAATCAATCTAATCCAATTAATTAATCTAAAATTAATGACCATACAATGTTCAAACAACGATTTGATTTGCGCGAGTCCAACTCGTTTAAGAATAAGTACCCAAAGTACGAATTCTTGAATTATATTAAACTACAATATTAAATCCAATTTAAATTGTATTCAATACTAATTCATTATTTAATTCCAAAATAAATAATTACACTTTATTAATGAGCCTTTGCAACTTAGATTCTAAATCTAATCCTAACGGGTCTCAAAGCCCAATTAACATCCAATGTCAATTTAATTAAAGTCCAATGGGCTTTCAATTAATTTATAAGGCATGGACTTTGGCAACCAAAGCCCAAGAAGGAATCACCCTTTGCCAAAAATCAATTTAGGCCCATTAAGCCCAATTAAAATATTAAAGGCCCATTTAATCATATTTGGACTTTATGGAAATGGTTTTAGGCCCAATTGGATCCAACCAATTAACTTAAACCAAACATGGCCCAACCAAGCCCAATAAGCCCAAATACAACTTTTTTAGCCCAATTCCAAATTTAGCCCAAATAATTAAATTCTAATATTCCAAATATCATAATTTAATCATTTAAAGTACATTAGCCATAATTAATTAGTCAAATTAACATTTCCAAAATATCAATTTACATAATTAATCATGCTAATCATCATCAATAAATGTCCAACATTATTGAATTAAAAATCATCTCATTTCATGCTATATAGCTCATGGTATTTTAGGGTTTATAAATCCAATTTCGATTTTAATCCAATTAAATCCTAAATCAATTTATCCCATGTCTTTCAACTCATCCAATGATCAAAAGAATAAAAATCACCATGACTTTAGGGCATCCTAGTATTCGACCAAGCCTCAAAATTGGGGAAAATTTAATCCAATTCAATTTTCCTCAAATTGATCATGCATAACTCTAAGTTATCATCATTCAAGCATACTCAATCAATCAATTTTATCAAATCATGCTCAAATCAATTTTACCCTAATTTTACCCTAAATTCAAATTCATGCTTAATAACCGCTCTGATACCAATGTTGGGTTTTCTAGGTCAAACCAAGATCAAATTAAGCAATGAAATGTGCGAATATATCCAAGTAAAGTAGCGGAAATGCTCACTTTGATCGGCTTTTTGATGCGATGAACACAAAAAAATTCTCCATGGATGATTCGACCAAACTCCTTGGTGTGATCTTCAATCCAAGCTCCAAGCATTGTTGTTGATTTCATGCTCAAGGATTGGTTTCTCTATCACCTTTGTAAGGCTCATTGATGTGCTAGTATCTTTGATTTTGAAGCAAAATAAAGAAGAAATGAGCCCTAGGCTCACGGCAACAATGAGAGAAAAATAAGAGGGCCATTCGGCCATGGTGAGAAAAGAGAGAGAAGAAGATGTGTTGTGAGTTTTTTTTTAGTATTTTGTTTTCTAAAAAACATATATCAAAAAGTCCTTACAAAATTTGGTAAAAGCTTTTCCAAAAAGCAAAAACCAATTTTGGAGGCAAAATGACATTTATTTCCCACAACCACCACAATCATGAATAGTGACTGGTTGTCAATCACCAAAAGGTGACTTGACATCCATCACAAAAGTGACAGGTGATGTGACAAGTGATGTGAATTGTGGCCGCACATGATTCAAAATCGGAGTGGCCTCACAAACACATTCCAGGCTCGGGTTCCTTAATTCCTAATTAACGAATTTTCTGTTGCGACATAATTAAATCAAATTTAATTAAATAATTTTGCCTAGCAAAATTACTATTCACGTCGCTAGCGAATTAATTCTAAATTAACTCGTTTGCCCGAATTAAAATCTAATTTTAATTCCGCGTCGAAATCTAATTTCGTATAATATATCGAATATATTATTTTATCGATTAATTCCAAATAATCGTTCTCTCTCTTTAAATAATATTTTATCCCAGATAAAATATCTCCGTAATTAATCCTAGATTAATTCTCTCTCTCTCTCTCTTATAATTAATTCCAGATTAATTATGTCCGAGTCATACGTCATCGGTGAATCTTCGGGAAGCGACCCATGAGATCCCTGGATATGTTGGCAGTAAATCCGGTCGTCGGACTATCCGAACACGTATGTACCTAGTACTACGTTTTTACTGATTTACAAGACATGGTTGGCTTCTAGCAAAGCACCGTGCCTACCCAATTCTCCAGAAATATTCTTAAAGGAATATGTAATCTGTATCAGGCGTAGTATACGTAGTATTGCGTATTTCGATACAGTATCAGATGTCACGTGCTAGGCCTGGGGCTGGAATTGTGTCTGCCTTGTACGAAGCACATATAGGATCTCTGGTAACTAGTCTCTATAATCGGATAAACATGACCTAGTAATATTATCCCGATAGCTGCAGTATATAAGAGTACCAGTTCCTTATCCTACGTGACCATCATCTCCATATGACTGAAGTGATACTTCCATCTTGACATCACACCCAATACATTATGATTCTCAATATACCCAGAAGAGGCATACACAGAACCTGTTAAAGCCCTGGCTGACCAAAACCAAAGTATATTGATTTTCGCAAGTATTAGCGATGCAAGTCTCAAGTTAAGACCAAATACACCTACCCTGATTCGGATTTCCATAGACACATAGTCATACTACCAATGGAATTCAGAGGGGTCTATCCAGAGCGAAGCTGTTTCTGTACCATCGGTAAACACAACCTCATATTACACTTGCATAAGTATCTAATACTTAAATATATGAGAACTATGTCGTTATGCTCCCATAACGCGCACAAGTGCAATACTAGTCTATTCCGCATTATCGATGTCCAATCTCGATAATACTACGACTAGTGATATTTTAATGATTAAACTTTAGTGGATTAATACTGTCTCATATCTTATTAATACGGAACTAATCATATGGACTTTTATCATTTATATATCCCGGTAATCTAATTACAAATGATAAAATAGCAATTTCCTTTGTCACATAGTTAATTTGTACAACAACACTATGTTCTGTACAAATATTGATGCTATGAGTCTTAATTGTCCAACAGCATACCTATTTTCCAAGTTCTGCATTTCATTTTTCCTCATGCGATTCTTACCCCATTTCTTTCCGAAGGTTTTCCAACACACAATCCATCAATTTACATCAACTTCACACTTCATTATCTTAATTCTTCTTCTTCTTTTCATTTTTCCTCATGCGATTCTTACCCCATTTCTTTCCCAAGGTTTTCTAACACACAATCCATCAATTTACATCAACTTCACACTTCATTATCTTAATTCTTCTTCTCTCTTCTTCTTCTTCTTCTTCTTCTTCTTCTTCTTCTTCTTGTACAGTCTCGTCCCGAGACTTCGAAGGATTAACTGATCGTTCCCAAAATCATTCCATGAGTATATTTGAGTCTAAACCTAATTTATTTTACGTGCATTCGTCCTTTTCGAAACAGTACGGTTTTAAATAGTAGTAAACAACTACCAGTCGTTACAAATTATCGCCTCCTTAAATAGGATTCATCATTGAATCCTTTTTAAACTTGGGATCTCGCCACAGACCCCCGGTTCATGGCCTCACTCCAAACTATCAGCATTTACTGACTTTATACTCAAAATCATCTTGCTTTACCTGTTAGAACTCTTACTTTTCTGAAAGTTAACTCATGTTCGCATCAGTCTTTTTGTTATCTCGGCCTCAGTTTTCAGCTTGGTACTTTTAATTTTAGATCGAGAGGGAACTCATCACCCTGTTTCAAAACTTCATGCTCAATACTTCACACTATGGTCATGTCTCAACTTTTATGGTGTATCAAGAATCTCACTTTCTAGACTTTTCGTTATACTCATCTTACTCCAGCTCCTTTCCCACATGAGCTATTTACTCCGAAGGATACAAGGTGCGTAGTTTAGATCTATATCTTCCAGATTTTGATTGCTTAGACTTGTTATGATCATCTGAAAGGAGATATAACTTAGGAGCTTTTTTACTAAGAACTTAACACCTTCTAAGCTTATTTTGTATAATTACAGGGCTAGGTTTTTCTACATTTACTGACAGAACTTTTATCTCGAAAGATATTTGCACTTTCTTGTAACTGAGCCCCTTTGATACAACTTTGACCCTGGAAGGTATATACGTACACGCGTCCATATTAGGTCGCTTACCGGTTCCTCTTTATTATTTCTTATCTCTGCTTATCTGAATAACTTAAGACTTTGTAACGTAGGGTCTGACTCCTTATGTACCTTGTCCTCTATTATTGTTCACTCAATGAATTGTACTAGGTAGGGGTGGCCAAAAAAACCGACCGAACCGAACCAAACCGAACTAAATTTATGATTTTTTTTCTAACACTTCGGTTTGCGATTCGGATTGGCCCACCCCAAACGGTTTACGGTTCGGTTCAGATGCTAAATCAAATCGTACCTGTTAAACCGAACCGAACCGTTATAATTTAAAAATTATATATTTTTATAAAAAGATTTGCATTTTTCTTTTAATTTTACTTTATGTTTTCTTTTTATTAGTACGTTAATACATTTATTCTTAATTTTTTTGTTAATACTTTTATTCTTAAATTTTTTTGTTAATAATTTTATTTTTAAATTTTTTGTGTTATGGTTTATTCTTGAAAGTAAGCTGTTGCATTTGTCTCTTAATTAGAATGATGGTAGCATCATTATTCGAGGTAATTTTTAAAAAATACAAGAATTAAGTGTGCCTCATTTTTCTATCCTCTATTGAGTGCATGTGTTCTCTGGAGTCACAGCTTACACCGTAACACTTCATACTATTTTTTCGCTAGAGTAGTTTTTTTTTGTCTTCACTTAAGTGGATGTATTTTTTTTAAGTTGAATAATCCGTAAACCGAACCGAACCAATTTGTAAACCACTGGTTTAAAAAATTTTCAATCCGAACCAAACTGTTATATAATGGTTTGGTTTGAGAGGTAAAAAAACCGGACCATAAAATATGATTTGGGTCGGTTTTTAGCAAAAAACGAACCAAATTGAACTGCACCCACCCCTAGTACTAGGAATGTTGGGTCTGGTAGTTTCATTGGGGGATGAATTGTATGCACATTTCTACTTAAACTACACTCTTGCTGTAAATGGGGACGTTGGCGGTTCAGTGCTGACTATAATCCATTCTTTTTTTCATACACTTATTTTCACTGCTACTGCAAGTCTGGTTGCAGTGTTCCTCACTGATTGTTCTCCAAAGTCTAGTGCTGTCAAGGGTCATCACCCAAATGTACATATAAGTGTCATACCCTAAGGTTTCACTCCATATACTAGTTACAACTCTGTAGTAGCTTATTTCCTAGATTTCGTACTATTCTACACATCTACCAAACCACCCATACCTATGGCTTAGACCGTCCCAAACCCGTAGTGGTTTGGTCAACTTAGTCTGTGGCTGGGTACTTAACGTGCTTTATAGGAACTAACACGTAAGGGATCTATGTTTGTATTTTGATACAACGAAACATTTCAATTACACACTTTGTCTTTTTCTTACTAAGTATTTGTCTACTACTATCACTGAACCTCCCCAACTTTGCTTCTAATTTTTTTCCTTAGCACTCCTCTTGTCTTCTACTTTGTCTTATGCTACGCTATGAACTTCCGTGGTCCATGTCTCCATCTTCTTTTTTAAGAAATACCTTTTTTTCTCAACATACTCACCATTCATCAAACCTTGGTTCCTTAAAATCTCAGCTGTTATTTAACTACTACTTTATTTCATTCTTAATCTACATCTGAAAGTCTTATGCTTCTAATATTCTTTTACAATACTTTTACTTATTCCTAAGAACATCCTTTAGTAACTTGAAGATTTGTTTCTACGATTATTGTCCATCGAGAGTTGGGAGGGTGGGACATTGTTCTGTAACCGTTCTAGTTATGGTGACCTAGTTGCACATACGGCTGAACTATAAGCCTAGAACTCTCGGGCATATATGTCTGGTAACAGTTCCTTGAATTCATTATATATTTATTTTCCTGGAAAATCCATCATCTTTGATTGCTTCAGGTATCTCTTATTAGTTCTTGTGTTTGAGTTCTCTAAATCCTTTTGGCATCTAGGTTCGTTGGGGTTCTCAAGGCTAATTTGGGTTTCTTACTTCTGTTGTTTCTCTGGCTAATGTTCGTTACTCGAGGAACTCACTAGCTATAAGAAGATTTGGATGGCTATTGAATTTATTTATAAGAATTTCCTAAGGAGGAAATGATTCTTGCCTCTACTGGACATCTCTAATACTTGCTGGGAATTTCTCTATCCTCTTGGCCACTTTAGGTTCCTGTACTTTCTTACTGATCTAATCTTGTATCTTCTATCTTTTCTTACTTCTAACTACTAATGATCTTTGCACTTTCCTTATCTCTCTTTTAGCTTTCTCTTTCTCTTTTACTTTCTTGGATAACTTTCTTTGGAACTTACTATCTGGTTCCCTAGCTTGTATTAAACTTTGGGGAGAAATCTAGGATGATTACAAGATGATTCCTAACTAGAATAAGGAAAAGGATTCAGAGGACTTGGAAATACTTACTAACTTGTCTGAGGATCTTGTGGACATACTCGAGGATCGGAAACTGGTGAGGTAGTGCCTCACATATGAGTATCCCGGAAATACATCGTATACCATACCCCATCACTCTACCCACTGCAGTCACCGACTCCCTTGACCATGCTCTGATACCATATTTATTACATCCCTATTCTGGAGATGTTACCGGTGGGGAATAAGATGTACTATTCCCCTGAGCCTCTGACATACTAACTGTTTACTTTGCTACTGTCTTAACTTAACTTTAACCTGAACATGGAACCACTACCCAAACTTATTAACCTAAAATACAAATTCTCATAAACTTAAAATTACATATATTTCGACTCAACACTTAGTACTGAAACACAACTTTACTTATACAATTTTCTGAAACTAAAATTTGTTTGACTTGACTGAACTTTTATTCTGACTGAACTCTTATACTCTCAAACTCTGAACTAGTGGACTCAGACCCACTAGTGACTGCCATCAATATCTGTCCTCCTGAGCTCGTCCTTCAAGAAAACCTACAACCAAACAAAACTAGGAGTGAGGGAGTTAGATCGCTGTACGATCTAAATTAGTGGACTAAATGTTGAAAATGACTAATATATAAACCATCAGTTCTGAAATCAAGTTCCAGAAAATCTCTTTATATGAAAACTCTTTTCTGAAAACTTATTCTGAAATCTATTTATAAACTTGTCTTTCTGAAAACAACTCTAAAATTCTGGTTTCTGTAAACTGTTTAAAAATCTAGTTTCTGAAAACTATTTTATGAAAATCTAAGAAAAAAACTGTAGCTGATCTGTATCTGAAATCTTGATGTATGAGGGCGTTATGTATCGCAATCACCCCATACGCCTAACTGTAGGCAGCAGTGTAAATCCATGACTTTGGGACGTTATGTGTCTCCGTCCCCTAAAGCATGCCACTACAGTCACTGAAACTGGTGGTCTTGGGGCGTTACGTATCGCCGTCCCCCAGCCATAAATTAGAACTGGGGTGTGGATCTATGCTACCACTCAAGCTCTGAACTAGAGTCCAAGTACACGAACCTATGCCGCCATCCCAGTTTTGAAGCTATTGTTGGACAATTATGACCCATAGCGTCACTATTTGTAAAAGACATTGTGATTTTTGTACAAATTAACTACGTGACAATGGAAATTGTATTTTATCATTTCGAAATTAGATTACTTTAATAAATGAATGATAAAAGTCCTTATGATTAGTTCCGGATTATTAGATATGAGACAATATCAATCCACAAAGGTTTAATCATTAAATATCCCTAGTCGTAGTATTATCGAGACTGGACATCGATAATGCAGAATAGACTAGTATCGTACTTATGCATGTTATGGAAGCGTAACAACATAGTTCTCATATATTTCAGTATTGGATACTTATGCAAGTGTGATAGGATGTTGTGTTTACCGATGGTACGGAAACAGCTTCGCTCTGGATAGACCCCTCGGAATCCCATTGGTAGTATGACTATGTGTCTATGGGAATCCGAATCAGGGTAGGTGTATTTGGTCTTAACCTGAGACTTACATCGCTAGTACTTGCGACAATCAATACGCTTTGGTTTTGGTCGTCCGGGACTTTAATAGGTTCTGTGTACGCCTCTTCTGGGTTTATTGAGAATTGTAGTGTCTTGGGTGTGATGTCAAGATGGAAGTATCACTTCAATCATATGGAGATGATGATCACATAGGGATACAAAACTGGTACTCTAATGTGTTGCAACCATCGGGATAATGTGACAAGGTCATGATTATCCGATTAAAGAGACTAGTTGCTTGTGATCCGATATATGCTTCGTACGGGCCAGACACTATTCCAGCCCCAGGCTTTGCATGTGACATCCGATACTGGATCGAAATATGTAATACTATGTATACTACGCCTGAAATAGATTACACATTCCTTAAAAGAATATTTCTGGAGAATTGGGTAGGCTTGGCGCTTTGCTAGAAGCCAACCATGTCTCGTAAATAGGTAAGAATATGGTACGAGGTACGCACGTGTTCGGATAGTCCGACAATCAGATTTACAGCCAACATATCCAGGGATCTCATAGGTCGCTTCTCGAGGATTCACCGATGACGTATGACTCGAACATAATTAATCTAAGATTAATTACGGAGAGAATTTATCTGGGATAAAATTCTAATAGAAGAGAAAGAATGATTAATTTGGAATTAATCGATAAAATAATATATTTGATATATTAAATGAAATTGGATTTCGACATGGAATTAAAAATGAATTTTAATTTGGGCGAACGAATTAATTTAGAATTAATTCACGAGCAACTTTAACGGTAATTTTGCTAGGCATAATTATTTAATTAAATTTGATTTAATTAAGTCGCAACGGAAAATTCGTTAATTCGGAATTAACAAACCCGAGCCAAGAACGTGTTTGCCGGCCCACTCGGATTTTGAATTAAAGTGGGGCCCACAAGTCACATCATTTGTCACCTTTTTGTGATGGAAACCACATCAACTTTGAGTGATGTGACATAAGTCACTTTTTGGTGATGTGAGTAGTTGGGAACAATTAATGTAATTTTCCCTCCAAAACTTTGTTTTGTGTTTTGGTAAATGATATACCAAAATTTTGGTTTTGTTGTTTCCAAGACTTGTAATTGTTTTAGAAACAAAAACAAGACATAAACAAAACACTCTCCCTCTCCCAAATCTCTCATTGGCCGAACCTCTCAAAGGGAAATATGAAATTTTTGTTGCAAAAATTTCCAAAGCTAGCACTTAAAGATTCATACAAATGTGATAGGGAAAACTTCCCAAAGAGTTTGGAATCCTTTCATCAAAGCTTGGAGCTTGAGACACCACTTTGGAGGAGCTTAGAACAACTTCAAAGAGAGCAAAAATATTTGTTATCAACACATCCTACAAACCGATCAAAGTAGGTATATTTCCGCTATACTTCTTTTAATATTCACATTATTTCATGCTTCATTTGAGCTTGGGATGACCTTAGAAACCCAACAATGGTATCATGGAGCCTATTTGAGCATGAAATTTGATTAGGGTTCTTAATCTAAAATTTGGGTATTTTTGATTTGAGCATGTTTTGATCAAATTGTTTGTTTGAGTATGCTTATATATTGATAACTTAGAGTTATGCATGATCAATTTGATGAAAAATTAATTGGATTAATTTTCCCCAATCTATTAGGCTTGGCCGAAACTAGTGGAACCCTAGGTCATATTGATTTTTTATTTTTTAAAGCATTGGATGTGTTTAAATGCATGATAAATATTTATTTGTGATTTAATTGGATTGAAATCAAAATCGAATTTAAAAAACCCTAATTGCCGTGACCATAGTAGCATGAAAATGAATTGATTTTGTTTCAATAATGTTGGACATGTATTGATTATAATAAAGCATAATTAATTGATTAAATTAGTATTTTGGAAATGTTGATTTAAATAATTAATTATGGCTAAACACTTTAATTAATTAAATTGTGAAATTTGCAATATTAGAATTTTAATTAATTGGGCTAAAGATGTTGTATTTGGGCCTAATGGGCTTGGTTGGGCCAAGTTGGTTTAGGACAATTGGATTGGATCCAAATTGGGCCTAAACAATTCCATTAAGTCCAAATATAATATATGGGCCTTTAAACATTTAATTGGGCCTAATGGGCCAAAATTGATTTCTTGGCAAATAAGGTGATTCCTTAATTGGGCCTTGGTATTTGGGTTTGACCCATATTGACCAAAGCTCATGCCTTAAGAAATTAATTGAAAGCCCATTGGACTTTAATTAAATGAGCATTGGATGTTAATTGGGCTTTGAGACCCATTAAAGATTAGATTTAGAATCTAAGTCGTAAAGGCGCATTAAAAGTGTAATTATTTAATTTGGAATTAAATATAGAATTAGTATTGAATACAAATTAAATTGGATTTAAAATTATAGTTCGATATAATTCAAGAATACAGACTTGGAGTACTTATTCTTAAAACGAGTTGGACTCGCGCAAATCAAATCGTTATTTGAACATTGGATGATCATTTAATTCAAAGATTAATTAATTGGATTAGATTGATTGAATAACATGTTTTGTGTGAATACATGGATGTGTTGTATAAATAATGTATATCAGATGGATATTAGATGGGTGAGGGTAATTTTGGAAATTGTTGTAATAAATTTAGAATTTATTAAATTGGACTTGCGTGTCCAGCCTTATCTCTCGATTCTTTGTAATTCTCTTCTCACCTAATTCCTCTCAATGTTAATGAGGTTTCTTTAATTGTATTATGTAATTGGGTAGAAGTTAGAATAGTGCTAGCCGGGGAGAGGAAATGGAGTGATTTGTTCTAGGAATAATTTGTGAGATATCCATCTGCATATCATTATTAATTTATTTACCGCGCCTTATTTTGCTTTTAGAATGCATGCTTAAGGTGTATGTTGAGACCTAATCAAAGATAATAAATTGGTTGCCAATTTACGCGAAAATCCCTCAATAATATTAAGCGTTTTCCTTCCATTGAGTGATTCATTCTCAAGATCCAAGATTGGCACTGGTTTGTTGGCCAAATTCAAGACCTTTGTCCATCACGGATGTGTTTGAATCATGAAGGCTTTGTTCTATATCGTGTGTCTTGTCCAAGTTGTGATTTTTTTGGCCAAAGTCAAGATCACTTCTTGTCCATCGACATCGATTACGAAGCTTTCCAAAGTCAATGGGTCCCGCTTAAATGGAATCATTAAGCTTATTGTGCCAAAGCCAATGCTTAGTTGATTCAGAGGAAAAGGTTAGGAAAATATATTGGATATATTGGCATATATATTGTATATATATTTCGGACTTGGAGGTCCACCTACCGGATCTAGGAATTGGATGAGATCCAATTAATCTTAGAGATCTACCTAGTTAAACATCATACAGCTTGTTGGCCAAAGTCAAGGTTGTGTGTTATTTAACGGGATCCTGGCCCACTAGGAAACTAGGTTTCCTAAGTACTCAACAGAGGGTTAGAGGGTCGCCGAAAAATAGTGGGAGGCTAGTATTGAATTTGCAATTTCGTTCAAATACTTGCCAAATACGCGCTTTCAAATTATTTCGTCAATTAAATATTTATTAGTTGGACTAATATTTTATTATTTTTCTTGTAACAGTTAGACTGTACCATACATCGTTAATTAAATAGTTTGACTATTACAATTAAGATGACAGGAAAGAACAGTGTCAGAGACATCGTCATGGGCGATAATGTCTTTAATGGCGCGAACTTTTCTGACTGGGAAATCAATCTCAGGATTGTCCTGGGATCCGAGAAGTTGCTATACACCATAGAGAGACCTATTGGGCCTAAGCCTAGATCTGATCAGTTAGTTGAGCTAGAGCTTTGGAAGACTTATTGCGATGACAACTCGACTACTCAATCTATAATGCTTGTTGCTATGACTGAATAATTCTGTCGCCAGAACAAGGGATTGGATCCCTATGAAATGATGGCGAAGTTGCATGATCTTCATCGATCTAATCTTAGATCACAGAGATATGAGTTGCAAAAGAAGCTCTTTCGCGCTCGCATGTCAGAGGGTACGTCTGTCGAGCACCATATATTATAGATGATTGCTGACATCGAACAATTGGGACAGTTGGACATTGTCTTCGAGGCTGAGACTTCTATAGATTTGATCTTACATTCTCTGCCCGACAGCTGGAGTGGGTTCATCATGAACTATAATATGATGAACCAAGACATATTTTTAGAGAGTTAATGTCAATGTTACGCGAAGCAGAAAAAGAGCTCTTAAAGGGCAAGAAGTGTGAGGCGCACTTCGCTTCAACATCTCAGTCTCCGAGAGCTTGGCCCAAGGCGACTAGTGGTGTAAAGAAGAAGAAGAATGAGAAGGGCAAGGCCAAATCGTCAAAACTTTCTGGGAAGGGCAATGACAAATCCTAAGATGTATGTCTGTAGTGCGGGAATTGGGGTCACTGGAAGCGTGACTGTCGCGAGTACAAGGCACACATGAAGGAAATCAAAGCGGGCAAGGCATCGGCTTCATGTATGTTTGTTATAGAAATAAACATGTCTACTACTAGTTTTAAAAATTGGATTTTTTATTCTAGTTGTGGTACTCATATCTGTACTGATGTGCAGGATCTGCAGATTAGCAGGAGACTGGCCTCAGGGGAGATTGATCTACATATTGGAAATGGGACACGAGTCGCCGTTTTGGTCGTTGGCACTTATGTTTTGGAACAAATATGAAACTTATATGTGGCATTGTCGTATGTGACACATTAATAAGACTCGCATATCCACACTTTCGAAGAGTGGGTACTTGGACGGATTTGATCCAAATTCATATGACGTCTGCGAATCTTGTTTATTAGGCAAAATGCCTAAAACACCTTTTAGCGGTAAAGGTGCACGTGCCATCGAACTGTTAGCCCCCGTTCATAGTGACATATGGGGGCCTATGTCTAGCCAGGCTAGAGGTGGATATGAATACTTCGTAACCTTTACGAATGATGCATCGTATTATGGTTATGTGTATCTTATGAGACATAAGTCGGAAACCTTTGAGAAATTCAAAGAGTTTCGACACGAAATAGAAAAATAGACCGGTAAAAGTATTAAGACATTAAGGTCGGACCATGGTGGCAAATACTTAACCAATGAGTTTCTTGATTACTTGAAAGAATATGGTATTCTTTCACAGTGGACTCCTCCCGGAACACCGCAATTAAACGGTGTGTCCGAACGGAGAAACCGAACTTTGTTAGACATGGTAAGGTCTATGATGAGTCACACAGAGCTACCTATTTCCTTCTGGGGATATGCATTGAACAATGCAATACTTATTTTGAATAAGGTTCCGTCAAAGTCTGTTCAACAGACTCCGTATGAGATATGGACAGGAAAGAAATTGGGTTTCTCATTCTTGAAAATTTGGGGTTGCTGGGCATACGTCAAACGTTTGGAAGGTACTAAACTAGAAACCAAACCGAATAAATGCCTATTTGTAGGATATCCTAGGGAAACCAAAGGATATTACTTCTATCACCCACAAGAGAACAAAGTATTTGTTGCTCTACATGCGGTTTTCCTTGAGAAGGAATTCCTAAATACAATGATAAGTGGATGGAAAGTAGAACTCGATGAAAATCAAAGTGATACTGTTCCTGGCATAGAATCCTTAACGGAACATAATCAGTCAATCAGGGATGAGACTGTACCACAATCTTCGAATACACAAGAAACGCGTAGGTCGGAGATAGTCAGAAAACAACCTGAGAGGTATGCGTTTCTGATCTCACCTCATGTGGATATTAATCTATTGAGGAAGACGAACCAGCTACGTATGAGGAAGTGATATAAGATATCTATTCCGCTTTATGGCAAGATGCCATGAAGTCCAAAATGGATTCCATGTATACCAACCAAGTTTGGACACTGGTTGATGCACCAGAAGGCGTAAAGCCTATTGGTTGCAAATGGATCTTCAAGAAGAAGACCGCCATGGATGGCAACATACAAACATACAAAGCTATGCTTGTAGTGAAGGGGTATCGTCAACGACATGGTGTCGATTACGATGAAACTTTTTCACCTGTTGCCATGATTAAATCCATTCGGATTATGTTTGCTATTGCTGCATATTTTGATTACGAGATATGGCAGATGGATGTCAAAATTGCTTTCCTTAATGGAAACCTTTTGGAGGATGTTTATATGCAACAGTCTGACGGTTTTGTCGTACCAAGACTTGCAAACAAGGTTTTTAAGTTAAATCGATCCATTTATGGATTGAAGCAGGCATCGCGTTCTTGGAACCAACGTTTTGATGAGATCATAAAAGAATATGATTTCGTTCAAAATGAGGATGATCCTTGTGTATATAAGAAGGTTATTGGGAGTGCAGTGACATTCATTGTCCTTTATGTTGATGATGTATTGCTTATAGGCAATGACATTCCCATGCTACAATCGGTGAAAGCTTGGTTTTCATTAAAATTCTCCATGAAGGATTTGGGAGAAGCAACCTTTATTCTAGGAATAAAGATCTACCGGGATAGATCTAGAAAGCTACTTGGACTCTCCCAGAGCACGTACATTGACAAAGTGTTGAAGAGATTCAACATGGATTTGTCCAAGGGGGGACTGTTGCCAGTGTCACATGGCGTCACTCTATCTAATGACATGTGTCCTAAAACTGAAGATGGGAGAGACAACATGAGTCAGATCCTGTTCGCTTTGGCAGTCGGATCGATCATGTATGCCATGATATGTACGCAACCTGATGTATCATATGCTTTGAGCATTTGTAGTCGCTATCAGGCCAATCCAGGTATGGTCACTGAATGGCGGTTAAGATGATCCTTAAGTATCTTAGACGAACTAAGGATGCTTTTTTAATCTATGGGGATGGAGAACTTGAGGTAACTGGCTATACCGATGCAAGTTTCCAAACTGATAAAGACGACTATAAGTGCAATCTGGGTACATATATTGTTTGAATAACGTAGCAGTAAGCTGGAAATCTTCCAAGCAAGAGACTGTTTCAGATTCAACAACGGAAGCGGAGTATATTACTGCAGCTGAAGCAGCGAAAGAGGTAGTTTGGATCCGTAAATTCCTAATTAGATTATGAGTAGTTCCGTTAGCAGCTGAGCCCGTTTCATTGTATTGTGACAATAACGGGGCTATAGCACAGGCTAAGGAACCGCGGTCTCATCAACGATCCAAGCATGTTCTTCGACGTTTCCATCTGATTCGTGAGATCATACATCGTGACGATGTGAAGATCGAGAAGGTTACATCAGATGACAACATTGCAGATCCGCTGACGAAAGCTATTCCTCAGCAAAAGTTTGAGCGACATGTACATAGTTCAAATGTTAGATGCTTGAATGACTGGCTATAAGCCAAGTGGGAGATTGTTGGACAATTATGACCCATAGCATCACTATTTGTAAAAGACATTGTGGTTTTTGTACAACGTAACTATGTGACAATGGAAATTGCATTTTATCATTTCGTAAATAGATTACTCTAATAAATGAATGATAAAAGTCCTTATGATTAGTTCCAGATTATTAAATATGAGACAATATCAATCCACAAAGGTTTAATCATTAAATATCCCTAGTCGTAGTATTTTCGAGACTGGACATCGATAATACAGAATAGACTAGTATCGCACTTGTGCGTGTTATGGAAGCGTAACAACATAGTTCTCATATATTTAAGTATTGGATACTTATGCAAGTGTGATAGGAGGTTGTGTTTACCGATGGTACGAAAACAGCTTCGCTCTGGATAGACCATTCGGAATCCCATTGGTAGTATGACTATGTGTCTATGGGAATTCGAATCAGGGTAGGTGTATTTGGACTTAACCTGAGACTTGCATCGCTAGTATTTGCGACAATCAATACGCTTTAGTTTTGGTCGTCCGGGACTTTAATAGGTTCTGTGTACGCCTCTTCTAGGTTTATTAAGAATCGTAGTGTATTGGGTGTGATGTCAAGACAGAAGTATCACTTCAGTCATATGGAGATGATGATCACACATGGATACAGAAATGGTACTCTAATGTGTTGCAACCATCGGGATAATGTGACAAGGTCATGATTATCCGATTAAAGAGACTAGTTGCTTGTGATCCGATATATGCTTCGTACGGGGCAGACACTATTCCAGCCCCAGGCCTTGCATGTGACATCTGATACTGGATCGGAATACGCAATACTACGTATACTATGCCTGACATAGATTACATATTCCTTAAAAGAATATTTCTGGAGAATTGGGTAGGCATGACGCTTTGCTAGAAGCCAACCATGTCTCGTAAATCGATAAGAACATGGTACGAGGTACGCACGTGTTCGGATAGTCCGACGACCGGATTTACAGCCAACATATCCAAGGATCTCATGGGTCGCTTCCCGAAGATTCACCGATGACGTATGACTCGAACATAATTAATCTAAGATTAATTACAGAGAGAATTTATCTGGGATAAAATTCTAATAGAAGAGGGAAAACGATTAATTTGGAATTAATCGATAAAATAATATATTCGATATATGAAATAAAATTTGATTTCGACGCGGAATTAAAATTGGATTTTAATTCGGGCGAACGAATTAATTTAGAATTAATTCCCGAGTGACTTTAACGGTAATTTTGCTAGGCATAATTATTTAATTAAATTTGATTTAATTAAGTCGCAACAGAAAATTCGTTAATTCGAAATTAACGAACCCGAGCCCGGAATGTGTTTGCGGGCCCAATAGGATTTTGAATTAAAGTGGGGCCTACAAGTCACATCACAAGTCACATCATTAGTCATCTTTTTGTTATGGAAATCACATCAACTTTGAGTGATGTGACATAAGTCACTTTTTGGTGATGGGAGTAGTTGGGAACAATTAATATAATTTTCCTTCCAAAACTTTGTTTTGTGTTTTGGTAAATGATATACCAAAATTTTGGTTCTTTTTTTCCAAGACTTGTAATTGTTTTAGAAATAAAAACAAGACATAAACAAAACACTCTCCCTCTCCCAAATCTCTCCTTGGCCGAACCTCTCAAAGGGAAATAGGAAATTTTTGTTGCAAAAATTTCCAAAGCTAGCACTTAAAGATTCTTACAAAGGTGATAGGGAAACCTTCCCAAAGAGTTTGGAATCCTTTCATAAAAGCTTGGAGCTTGAGACACCACTTTGTAGGAGCTTGGGACAACTTCAAAGAGAGCAAAAATATTTGTTATCAACACATCCTACAAACCGATCAATGTAAGTATATTTCCGCTATACTTCTTTTAATATTCACATTATTTCATGCTTGATTTGATCTTGGGATGACCTTAGAAACCCAACAGCTAGGATCTAGGGGCGTTACGTATCCTCGTCCCTCTAGTCCTCTACATATGCACATGTTTCCATAACCGTCAATTCCATTCTGTCTCAAGTTACATACTGGGGTGAGTTTTTCCCTCATGCCTCGAAAAACATAAATCTCAGGTTTGAAAATATCCATAACTCAAAACTCATGCTGAAAAATAATATTTCTAAATCATCACTGTATATATATATATAAGAAGAAAATCATATGTAGTAAAATTTTAGTCTAATGCTCTACATGCTTTTAAAAGTAAGTCTGAATTTAAAACAGTTAAATAAAATCAGTTCTGAGAGAAAGGGTCCACTCACTGTTTTGGAGTCTGGCTGACATTCACTTGCTGAGGTAAATTTTTGGTTCCTGCGATAATCTAAAATTGACAACCTTGGTCAGAACTAGACTAATACGAGACCCTTAGGGCGGTCTCTAACACGCTGGGGTGGAATTGGAATGGTTTAAAATCAATTTGGTGGAATTTTGTATCCTCGCCGCGAAGCAAGGGTCCAGCGAATCGCGACACGCATCACCCAAAATATGCTAATGAATCCCGTCACGTGTCGTGACGCAAGGGTCCTCATGCGTCGCGACGCAGACCTGTTTTCCAAGTTCTGCATTTCTTTTTTCCTCATGCAATTCTTACCCCATTGCTTTTCAAAGGTTTCCATAACATTTCTAACACACAATCCATCAATTTACATCAACTTCACACATCTTAAACCACCATTTTATCATCATCAATCACTCATTTATCCACTTAATCATCATCACAAATTAATTCTTTAAACTTTCCAAACTTAAACAACTTACCACATAACTCATTTCTTAACTAATTAAACACTAATATGCAATACATAACATGCCATTATTACTATCATATCAACAATTTTCCAAAATCTCATAACTTGAAATTTAGGTTTAGCTTTATTACCTTAATTTTGTTGAACCTCAACTCTTCCATTAAGCTCCATGGATGCCAAGGCTCCTTTGCTTCTCCTTCTCTTCTATTATTTCTTTCTTCTTTCTTATTCTTTTTCTTCTTTTTCTCTTGGCCATGTTTCTTCCTTTTTTATTTTCATTTTCATTTTTTGCTTTCTAAATTTGTAAGCATGAATAGTATGGTCTTTGTATACTAGGACCCTTTTAAAATTTAGAATAATGTAGAAAAGTGTGGAAACTTTGAGATTCTTCCATTTAACCCCGAAATCACTATTCATATGAATTTTTGACTTATATTTTTGACCTATTTCTGGTTCGATTTCGTAAAAATGTTCAACACGGAAGTTATAGGTCCCGGTCTCAAATTTCTGATGATATGAAATTTATAAAAATCGGAGTTCATATGAAAATGATACGCCCAAAAGACCATGGACTGTCCAAATGGGACATTGTACAGTCTCGTTCCGGGACTTCGAAAGATAAACCGATCGTTCCCAAAATCATTCCATGAGTATATTTGAGTCTTAACATAATTTATTTCATGTTTTTTCATCCTTTTCCAAATAGTATAATTTTAAATAGTAGTAAACAACTACCGGTCATTACAGAAAATGACACCGAGATTTATAATGGTTCGGCCAACAATGCCTACATCCACTCTCCCAAGCTGCGCTTGAAGCTTTTCACTAATAACCAGTTTGCGTGGCTCGCTCATAACCAAGAGTTTTACGCAAAGTGCACTCTGAACCTTTACCTTTACAATTACCCAAATAATGAGATTTCACAAACCGCAAGTGTTTTATATAAATAAATTGTAAAATATACTTGGGCATTCACAACGATAAGGAATATTGTGTGAGTTGGTTACCCAAGTGATCTAAGCTCACTGCTAATGTATATCAAGGTGTAGTGTGTGTGACCTTGATGAATGAGTGTATATGAATATGAAGGTTTATAAACACTATTGTTTTTGCTCTATGAGATGATATGAAGGTTGTGTATTACGTCTCATGTGTGGAAAAAATGAATTGGTACTTCAATTTATAGAAAAGTGAAAGCAAGCCCCAACAGCTCATTCTGAGACCGGTTTGCTTGTCTCTGACACTGGTATGCCAGTCTTTAACAGATATATTACCGTTTGAATAATCTGACCGTTAGACCGGTATGGACAGTGGTATGATGACCGATTTGGGTCATACCGGTTCAAGTGTGTGTGCAATATGAAGAGCCTGACCGATATAGTGACCGGTATGATGAACGATCTAGGTCATGCCGGTTCCAATAAATGAACTAGCCGTTAGGCTCACCGATATAGAACCCATTTTGGTGTGTGCCGGTTCCAGTCAGTGTGCATTCCCCAGGTCCACTAGTTTGGTGATCGGTATGGAACCGATAAGGTCCGTGCCGATTCCAGTGAGCATGTAAAACTCAGCATCTCACCGGTATGGACACCGATTTGATATCGGTATGTCGGTCTCTGTACTAAAAATGAAAATATGAAGATTTTAATGCATGTTTCCTATGAACTTAGGCACTTGAATACTCAAATCACATTACAATTAGAGCCTTAAGCTAAGACTTCATATAAATTCTTCAATGTATGCAAGTCTTCACATTTTTCGCTCTTCACCACGTTGTGCTTCGACAACTTTGTGTATTGTCTCACATTTTTGCGTCGAAGACTTCACTCTCGTTTCATCATCAAAATCCATTACGTGATTCTGTCGCTAACAATCTCCCACTTTTTGATGATGGTAACCCCTTAAAACTTGTGAGCTTCTAGGAGTCCAATTATTGACAATTTTGCTCCCCCTCAATGTGTGTTTGTCTTCAAAATAGCTCAATAAGACTTAGAAAAACACATTAGTACATATACTCCCCCTTAATCCAAGGCGAGAATGAAACAAGTTTTAATCTCATTTCTAATAATTTCTCCCCCTTTGACATTATCAAAAAGTGGAGAAGTAAAATTTTAAGTGTAAATGAGATACCAATTAATACGTGCATTACATAATGATACCAAAACTTAAAAGTATGCACATTTGGCATTTCCCCATTTTTGCCATAGGATGTAGAAATCATGCATAAAGTGTTTCTCAAATTTTATACCAGTTATTACCAATTGAATAAATATCAATGCATTTTTAATGATTTCTTCCCATAATTATTATGCCAATTAATAAACAATCAAATATTCATGCTTTGCATTATATCAATGGGAATTTATGTCAATATACATGCATTTCATTTTCAAAAATGTTAAATGACAAAAGCGTTTTCAATGCAAATCAATTAAGTGATCATATATATGTAATTTAACTCAATAAATTCAATGTGACACTAATTGATACAAAATGGGGTTTAAATAAATGATTAAGGCATTTAATGATATCAAATGAACAATTGATACCAATAGAAGGTTGAATACATTGTCTAATCACTTGTATGCTTCAAAATATTTATACC
This sequence comes from Zanthoxylum bungeanum, assembly GCA_019454045.1. NCBI lineage: Eukaryota > Viridiplantae > Streptophyta > Magnoliopsida > Sapindales > Rutaceae > Zanthoxylum > Zanthoxylum bungeanum. The sequence goes on along the minus strand of SKCR01040861.1, from coordinate 21,067 downwards.
AATTTGAAATAGGCATACGTACATAATTTAGAGGAAACGGTACCAATGTTTTCGTAAATACGGAATTTACCTATTACCGTTGCGATTCCTCATTTCTTTGAGCATTTTGGATCAATTTGCAATTCTCTTTAAGATCCTTCCCAAAGCTCCTCCTATATGATTATCAATTACATTTTGGTACCCAATCTTTCTTAGGTCCATGGGGGTTAAACTTGATTCCTTTAGGAATCCGTGCATTTTTAATCACATTCTTGTTCATGCATTCAAAAATTTTGTGTCCCTTTTCATTACATGCATGACATATGACATTTTCATTGATAGCAATATTAGCATGGGAGTTGGATGCCTTAACAAAATAATTCTTCAAAAATTTTCTTTTAATATAAGGCCTATATCATAATCTTTCTCTTTTAAATGCACATTTTTGGGATCCAATTAGCATATTAAAATTTTTCTATCCCAATGTGAATTTACTAACAATGTTTTGTAAATCTATAACCTTCTTTTTTAATGAAGCATTTTCATTCAAAATAAAATCACATTCATATGTTTTTGAGCTAGATGACATATTAGATATGACGTTTTCAAGTTCTAGCTTTTTATTTCTTAAACATGCATTGCCATCATTTAAGCGTGAAATTTATTTTTCATGTTTGGCCTTTAAGCATATAATCTCATTATATAAAATAAGAAAATTATCCATAAAAGATGCATGATCATTTTTAAGTGATGGATGCTCATTTTTAACAAATTTTAATTTCTTTTTAATCATATCACACAACTCATTTAAGCCATTAAATGCATCAAGTAAATCATTATAATCTTGAAAGTTGTGTGCCTCTTATTCTTCGCTTTCAAAGAAGAAATCCTCATCTTCGATAGCCATGAGTGCTAGATTTATTCTTTCTTTGTCTTCTTCCTCATCGGATGAGCTAGAGTCGCTATCGCTCCAAGTTGAAGTGGTTTTCATTGCATTTTTCTTCGATTTTCCTTTCATTTTCTTTAGTGGGCAAACAAATCATATTGGTTATTATTACCAGCTCATCATCACTATCCTCTTTACTTGAGCTTGAGTCATCTCTTCTTCTTGCTTTCAAGGCAAGATTTTTCCTTGTTCTTTTCTTATCTCCCTCCTTTTGATCCATTTTGATCTCCAATTCATATTTAAGCAATTTTCCGACCAAATCATCTAGCTTCAAAGTGTTCATGTCATTTGCTTCTCTTATGGAGGAGGTGTAGCTTCTATATTCCTTAGGAAGTGACCTAAGAATTTTCTTCACTTGATCCGTTGGCCCAATAATTTTTCCCAAAGTGCCCAAATGATTTATTATAATTGTGAATCTTGAAATCATGTGATCACTTTCTTCCTCAAATTCCATTTTGAAGTTGTCTAATTCACATATGAACCGGTTCGATTCCATCACTTGGCTTGTGCCATCGTTGACCATTTCCAAAAACTTCCACAAATCATATGCGTTAAAACACTCCAGAAGCTTGTTTATTTGAGTCTGATCAATAGCAAAAAGGAGTTGTTTGAGTGCCTTAGCATTTTGTGAGGCCTATCTTAAATCCTCATTATCCCATTCTAGAGTTGGCTTTGGAATCTCAACACTATTGACATCCTTTTCGGTTGGCCCTTTTGTACCTCGTGTAATTACCAGGGAGGATTGCGGATCAACAGCTAGAAGGTAGTTCAACATCCTCATTTTCCAATAGTAGTAATCGATTCCAGTGTAAAATGGAGGTCTAGTTGTTGAAAATCCTTTGACAAGATTTGATGAGTTGCTTGTAGATGCCATGATCTATTCTTGGACGGTTAAGTCTTTGTTGAGAAAATCTCGATCGAATACCAACTAAAATAACCTACGGGCACTAGCAATAAAACCAAACTCTATACCCAAAATGGGGTGAATTGGGTTACGGCTAAAATATGCGGAAATAAAAATCTTTACCGATTTTAAGCTCTTTTACCAATTAATGTGTAAGGTCAATTTTCTCTATTGTAATAAACAACCTATATGCAAGTTACTAATATATAAACATGTAATAAGTAAAAATTGCAATATGTAAAGAGTTAAGGGATAGATAAAATGACATCGAGATTTATAGTGGTTCGGCCAACAATGCCTATGTCCACTCTCCCAAGCCGCGTTTGAAACTTTTCACTAATAAAGAGTTTGAATGGCTAACTCGTAACCAAGAACTTTACTCAAGGTACACTTTAAACCTATTATTGGGATGTATGCCCTCGAGCTATATATGATGTAAATGGCTTTATGTGTCTTGAAATAAAATGATGCATTATTCATTTATCAAAGTGTTTATTTAATTTTCGCATATTATAAATTATCTTGAATACCCTAGATTACTTATATGCCTTCAAACTTAGTGTATGAGTGTCATACACAAGAGGATTTAAGTCTGAAGTTAGTAATCTTAAATAGTCCATAGAGAGTAAACAAAGCGGGTACTTTGTTTGTGGTTTATCTATAGCTGCGATCCATTCTATATTTGTACGAAGACCTTGATCTGGGATCGTCCATGTAGAGACATGAGAATAGAGGCATCTTATATGATGTGATCATATAGGACTAGACCAAGATAGAAATGACATTCTTTTAATATATGTTAAACAAAGAAAGTAATTTCGATCTGCTAGATGGTCATATATGGATTGATCTTAATCTTGAGTGTACTACGAACTCCGGCATGGCAGGCTATGTCATTTGATTTACAAAGGTGAGGTTGGTGTAGTAGTCCCGACCAATAGCTACGTACTTTGGGGGCATGGTCTGTTATGCAGCTGGGAATGTTTTACATAGATATGGAGTTCACTCCATCTTACGAGAAGTAGATGAGTATATTTCTTAAGGGTTGATTTGGTACTTGAACGGTTTGAGCGCTCAAGTCTTTCTATTACGAATAGAAAGATTAAAATTCATAATAGTTATGAATAAATCATTAATTAGAGAATCAATGGTACTTAAGGTATAAATAATTAAAGGGGTATAACAGAAATTATGACCCTACTCTAATTACAAGATACTCATGAAAGGTCAATTCGTATGTAGTGACTATATATGGACACCGACTTGGTTCGGCTTAATATATTATCTGCAGCAACGAGAGTGAAACTTCGAGTTTTTAGTGGAATAACCCGGAGTTAATAATTCGGAATATTTAATTAAGAGGTTAATTAATATTTCCAGATTATTGGAGCTCGGAACCATAGGTCCATTTGGTCCCCGTGCTAGCTCGATTTACTATAGCAAATTTAGTATAATTGGATAGTCCAATTATATACTCACAAATGTATAAATATTATTAATATGATTAATGATATTATTATGTTACACTTGAAAAATTATATTAAAAGTTAATATATGGTTTTATTAAATATATGATATTTAAACATATGTGATTTAATTATATTGATATAATTAAATGAAAATGTTAAGATAGTAATTTCTAAATTTGGGTTTTGGAAACCTTTGGATTTAATTTAGAAGTTACAGTTTTTTAAATAGGCATTTAACCTTTTGTTTTGTAACATCATTTCTTTTAAGGAAAGTTAATATTGATGTTACAATATTTTTTATTTACACTTGGGCTTGGCCGAAAATTGGTGTAAGGAAATGGGAAAGGATTTGTTAATTTTGGAAATTAATTATCCTATGTATAAAAAGAAAATTGGATTTTCTTTTCCCAATAAAAGCTTTTTCATTCTTACCCTAAACATCTTTTGATCTTCTTCCAAATCCTCTCAATTTTTGAGAAAGAAAAAGAAGAACATAAGAAAAACAAAAATCCAACACAAAAGTTGTTGTGTGACTTAATCACTAAATAGTTTAGGGATTATTTTGTGAGTCTTGCCCACACAAGTTTCCGATGGTAACGAGACATAGCTCGAAAGGCATTTTTGTGTCGAACTTTTCTTCATCTTCATCTTATTTTCTTATTCACAGTAGTGAGGCTACAAATTGCTCATTGCCGCCCCTTTGCTTGGTGAAACGGGACCCGATTTGGTTTCGTTTTAATCCATAATTTTTGGGGAAAATATAGTGGTGCTTTGGGGCTGTGTTGGGGCTGTTTTCAAGTGAAAAATCAGAACCAAAACACAGCCACTGTCCACACAATTTCAGGCTATTCGGGAGTGTGTTGGGTGTATTTCGGGTGCTAAAATAGTCTGGTTTTATGTTGCTGTTCGAGGGCTGTTCGGGGGCTATTTCGAGGATGAAATTTTGCTTAAAATAGTAGCACAAATTCAGTGGTACTATTGGTTCCATTCGGCAATTAAAGGAGAAGGGCATAAAAATTTTCAAGTCTGATCTATGTGCCTAAATCGTTTCCGTTGCGCGAGGAACTCGTTTCCTACAATTGGCATCGAGAGCAAGGTTGAAAAGTATTCTTAACCATTCTCTTTTTATTTAATGTTACTATTTTTAATATGTTTATATGAGTGATAATATTGATATGTATGTTTAGATGAGTAGGCACAATATAATATTCATATGATGAATGATTATTATTTTTCATATGATAAATGGATTTTGCATTGGTCGTAAATTTTTCCGGCTCTTATTTTTTACTTGGTTTTGATTTTGGGATGTAAGGTCATAAGGCCATTGTTTACAATTGTTGTAATTTTTATTTTCCAATGTAAAATTTCAATTGTTGTAATTTGGAGCACTGAAGGCACAAAAGGAGCCAATACCACCTTGGAGTGTGATTTGAAGACCAATGGATGCCTTGAGTATTTTTGTACTAATTAGAATAGTATAGGAAAAATAAGAGCCCGGTCAATGCAAATAATTTTATGTTATATGTTTGTTTAATTCGAATTGTTTGAATAACATGTCATATAGCTTAGGGTGCCTACTCTTGCATTCTATATGCCATAACATGAATTGGATGCATAGTCATTATAGATATAAAATATGATTTTATGTGATTTAAAATGTTTAAATTAAAATATGATATTCATGGAAAATAATTAATTTGATTAATTAGTTTTATGGTTTAAAATTTGAATTCTAATATATTGGGCTTAATAAGTGCAAAATAAATTCCATTGGTATATACAATGGAAACTCGGACATAAATTATATAGCTGAATCCGAATGGACGGTAATATGGTCTGCACTCGGGAAATAATACCACATACCATTGGATTTTATAACGCACTATAATTAATTAAATAGTTTAATATAAATCTTGACCATTTTAGGATTCTAAAATTTTAAACCTATTAGTGTTCTAATATTTTAAGAGTTAAAATATAATAGGTCACTAATGTCACTCTAATTAAATTAGTTTAATTGAGTAATACAATTAGTAGAGACTAATGGATAATTAGTGATATAAATTTTAGGAGTTAAAATTGGTTAGGTCACTAATGGTGAACTAATGTAAATAAAAGTTATGATTTAGCTATCATAAATTTATTCACACTAGTTAAAATAAATTATTAGATATTTTATAAATAAAACCTTAATTTTAAAATAGTGAGTGGGAGAGGGATATACGACAGTATATCCCGCGATCTCCATTGTTAGTCCAAAAATGTGAGATTCAAAAGGCGCCTCGAGACGGCTTTGCTTTCGTCCCCCTACGGATGGTGTCCATTTTGGGTCAATATCAGGTTTGGATTCCGAGAGGATAGGGATTCTAGATGTATCTTGTGAACTGACCTACCCTATAGCTCACACTCACAAATGAATAATTAACGGTTAATAAAATTCCTTGATCAAATGAAACGGTAGTTGTTTAATATAGGAATAAGAGTTATTCCCACATATATTAATCAACTGAGATTGTCTCGATCTATCATACAAGTTCTTGACCTACCCTACGGCGGCACTTACTTGTGGGATGATAGATTTCCATGGCATAGTAATTTTCTTAGGTTTCTAATTTGTTATTCATGGATTTCAGCGTCATGTTTAATTTTATGCCAATTTGTTTTGGATGATTTTAATATGCGATGAATGAATGTTAAACGCATGTTTATTTTATTTTTCAGCCATGGTTTCTCCAATTATTTCCAAACTCTCAAACGATAAATTAACATGAGAAAATTATGTTAAGTGGAAAAGTAACATGAACGCTATCATGGTCTGTGAAGACCTATAGTTTGTCCTGATGGAGGAGAGTCCTCCTGAGCCTGACAGAAATCTGGCCAAGTTGTGCGCGATACCTACTAGAAATGGGTCACAGCTAATGAAAAAGCCCACTACTACTTGCTAGCAGGGATGTCTGGGGTTCTTTCTTCAAAGCTTGAACCTATGGCTTTAGGATCTCAGATGATGGAGTCATTACAGGGCATGTTTGGGCAGCCTTCAGGGCGTCAACATCATGAGGCCATGGTCTCAGTGAAGACTGCTAGAATGAAGGATGAGACATCAGTCTGAGAGCACATCTTGAGGATGATGACCTTTCTCAACACTACGGAAACCCATGGAGCTCGTATTGACGAGCGTAGCCAGGTGACCATGATTATGGAAACTCTTCCGAAGAGTTCCTGCATTTTAAAAGTAACTATGTTATGAACAAGTTGACTTTTACTTTGACCCAGCTACTTAATGAGCTCACCCACTATGAGTCTATGCTTGTGGATCCTCGTAAGTCCAGTGCTTAGGCAAATATTTTCGAGTCTTCTAAATCTGCAAAGATGAAGAACAATAGCATTTGGAAGGCTAAGGCAAAGCCCATGAAGAAGAAGAATAAGAAAGGCTCCAAGGATGCCAAGCCCAAGGGAAAATGTTTCCAATGCAACAAGAACGAGCATTGGAAAATGAATTGTCCTAAATACCTTGCTGAGCTGAAGGAGAAAAATGATACAGGTAAATATGATTTACTCATTATCGAATCTCTATTAGTGGAGGATGATAAACCCGCCTTGATTGTTGATTATGGAGCCACTAACCGTATTTGTTCTTCTTTGCAGCTATTGACTAATGGAGGGACCTTGCTGAAGGTGACTACACCATGAGGGTCGGGACATGGGATGGCATTTCAGCAAAAGCAGTCGGAGTTTCCAGTTTAAATTTTACAAATAATAGTTATTTAAATTTGAACAATGTGTTATTCATTCCTGGTTTCACAGAATTTGATTTCTGTTTTAAAACTTTTGGATGATGGTTATTCAATTTATTTTAATAGAAATTTAGTTGTTATTGGAAGAAATGGATTAACCATATGCACAAGAAACTCAGAAAATAACTTGTATGTGTTAAGACCGTTATCACATAGGTCACTGCTCAATGCTGAAATGTTTAAGGTTGAAAAACCTAAATCTAAACGGCAAAAGATTTCTCACGATGACACATATCTGTGGCATCTTAGACTTGGTCATATCAAGCTTGACCGGATAGACAGATTGATAAAAAAATAGAGCTTTAAACCAGTTAAAGTTTAGAACTTTACCAGTCTGTGAATCCTGTTTAGAAGGAAAAATTACCAATAGATTTTTTACTGGAAAATGTATAAGAGCTAGTCAACCACTTGAGCTAATACATTCGGACATTTGCGGACCAATGAATGTAAGAGCCCGAGGTGGTTATCTTCTTAATATTCATTGACGATTATTCTAGATATGGGTAAGTTTACCTAATGCAGCACAAGTTAGATACTTTTGAAAAGTTCAAAGAGTATCGTGCTAAGGTTGAGAACCAGTTAGGTAAAATAATCAAAACTCTACGATCAGATCGTGGAGGAGAATACCTTGACAGAGATTTCGAGGAATTTTTAGTTGAGCATGGGATAGTATCCCAACTCACAGCACCTGGAACACCACAGCAAAATGGTGTTGCAGAGAGCATGTGCTGAAGAAAAGTAATAAACTAAAGGTTGGAGAGATGTAGTTGCACTTTGGGAGTGGAGACTCTCTGGATGCAGTCGCAGTGGGAGTATGCGAGATCCCTTTGTTGAATGGGAACCTTTTGTTATATGATTGTTACGTTGTATCGGGATGTGTAGCAAATATTATATCTCTTTTTATAATAGATATAGAAGGTTATCGTATTAATATTAAGAACTGTTCTTCGTATTTATATGACAAACGTAATATTCAGATCCTTTGATGTCTAAATAAGCATGGTCATTACACATTGCATACTTCTAAAGATATTTTGAATACTGAGATTAATAAATGTAGTTTACCTATTATTAATAATACTGAACTATGGCACATGAGGCTAGGTCATATAGGCGTTAAACACCTTACCCAATTGGTTATGAATGATTTTATACTAGATCTCACCATTGAACCATATCCAACTTGTGAATCATGTATTCAGGGTAAAATGACCAAAGCCCTATTTTCTGGTGTTGGACACCGCGCCACTAACTTACTAGAACATGTACATTCTGATGTATGTCGTCCACTAAGTCAGACTGCTCATAGTGGTTATTCGTACTTCGTTACCTTTACCGATGATCTATCACGGTAAGGTTATGTCTATCTGATGCGACATGAATCAGAAACCTTTGAAATGTTCAAAGAGTTCTGAAATGAAGTAGAAAAACAAATTGGTCAATATATTAAATGCCTTCGATCCAATCGAAACGGTGAATATATGAGTAGTGAGTTCATGGATTATATGAAGGAGAATGGGATTCTCACTCAATATACTCATGCAGGTACTCCACAACACAATTGAGTGTCTGAGAGGAGAAATCAGACGTTATTGGATATGGTCCGATCAATGTTGAGTTTTATAGATTTTCCCTATTACTTATGGGGCTACTCTCTTTTAACAACTACACATCTTTTGAATAAGATTTCTTCAAAAGATGTTCCTACGACTCCACATGAGATATGACCGGTAGGAGACCAATCATAGTTATATTAAGGTTTGGGGTTGTCCTGCCTATGTCAGGATGACTCAGCAAGATAAAATTTCACCTCGAGGGCGAAAGTTTAGGTTTGTTTGATATCTTTCAAATACGAAGGGATATCTGTTCTATGATATCGAGCATGGAAATGTGTTCGTAGCTCAATTGGCAAAATTTCTAAAAGTAGAATTTTTGTTAGAAGGTGGTAATCATAGACAGGTTGAACTTGATGAAGTCCAACATGAAAACAACGAACCAACGGAGGAACCTGAAGTTCAAGTAGATGAAGAACCTTCAACACACACTCTCCGTAGGTCACAAAGGGTATCTAGACCTCTTGAATGCTTGTATTTGATACATGAAAATTGTCTCGATGTTCTCTTAGTTGAAGAGACTGATCCTTTTACCTAAAAAGAATTGATGTTCGACATCGACTCCGTGAAATGGCAAAGTGCCATGAAATTCGAGTTAGACTCAATGCATGAGAATCAAGTTTGGGACTTGGTTCTGCTTCCCGAAGAATTGTTCTTATCGGTTGTAAACGGCTTTACAAAAGGAAGAGCAAGCCTGATAGAAATGTTGAAACCTTTAAGGCCTGACTGGTAGCAAAAGATTGTACGCAGCGACCTAGCATCAACTATGATGAAACTTTTTTGCCAGTAGCTATGCTTACGTCTATTAGGATTTTACTTTCAATAGCTATGTATCATGGCTACGGCAAATGGGTGTCAAATGACTTTCTAAATGGATTTATTGATGAAGAAATCTATATAGAACAGCCGTAAGGTTTTGCGTCCAGGGAAAACTTGGGTATGGTATGTAAGCTTAAAAAGTCCATTAATGGACTTAAACAAGCTTCACGAAGTTGGAATCTTCGATTCTACGAGATTATTACATCGTCTGGTTTTCTCAAGAATCTTGTGTATATCAGAAGGCCAGTGGGATCATGGTCGTATTTTTAGTTCTCTATGTTGACGACATCCTAATCATTGGGAATGATATAGGGATGACGCAAGGCGTCAAAGCTTACCTCTGTAAGAATTTCTCCATGAAGGACCTGGGAGAAGCTTTCTATGTTTTAGGCATAAAACTCTATAGAGATAGAGAGATGAAGCTGATTCGGTTATATTAATCAACTTACATAGATAAGATCTTGGAACGATACAATTTGGGTAACTGTAAGACAGCAAATATACCGTTCAGACATGAGATTCATCTTTCTAAGAAGATGAGTCCACAAAAGAAGATGAGAAGGTTAGAATGTCTAACCAACCTTATGCTTCGTGTTTGGGTAGCATAATGTATGCCATATTATGTACTAGGCATGATATCAGTTTCGTTGTTAGCGTAACCAGTAGACATCCCAGGTAATTACCATTGGATGGCTATTAAACATATCCTGAAGTATCTTTAAGGTACTAAGGATAAGTTGATTATTTATGGAAGAAGTGAACTACAAGTTAACGGGTATATGGATTCTGACTTCCAATCGGATCCCGATGATAGAAAGTCTACATCTGGATTCGTCTTTACCCTTGATGAAGGTGCAATTTACTAGAAAAGTTCCAAACAAGGGTCAACAGCAGATTCCACCACAGAGGCGGAATACATTGCAGCTTCTGAAGCTGCAAATGAAGCTGTTTGGATCAGGAACTTTATCTCAGAATTGAGAGTTATCCCAAGTATCGAGAATGCGATTCCAATATACTATGATAATACTGGAGCCATTACGCAAGCAAAGAAATCGAGGGCGCATCAGAAGTCGAAGCATGTGGAACAGAAGTACCACATCATTCGAGAGATTGTGTCGCGAGGGGATATTATTGTTTGCATGGAACTGAGTGAAGATAATGTAGCAAACCCACTTACGAAGACCATACCTCCGAAGTTTTTTGATAAACATGTGGAGTCGATGGGTATTAGATACAATCGATATTGGTACTAGAGCAAGTGGGAGATTTTGTTGGGGTTGGTGCTAGAGCACCAATTCCCTGTTGTATTTCCTTGTAAATACTATTGTAAATATTTTATTATGAATAAAATGAGCAGTTTCTATAATATAATATATCTTCTGATATAGTAAAAACGTAATAGACCTTAGGATATTAGTCTTGATACAGTTGCAAAAGCGTCGCAACTGACATTGAGTTGTATCATGACGTTGTCATTCTTAGACTGTTCTTGGTCAAGGTTTACACTACTTTGTCAGTAAAGTAAACTCGTTGAGACCGGTACATGTCGTATACTGGAATATATGATTCCAATGGTTTCTCAATAAACCATGAGTCTTGAAGACTCGTATAGACGTGTAGGTGTTTATAGTGGATAAACATTAAACTACTGACCGAAGATTCTTAATGGATAGTACACCAACGTCAATAAGAATCTTCTCGGGTTGATTAGCATTTGTGATTATTCAACTTGAGATACCAATGTGGGCACATGAGACATCTTCCACACTTAGATGGCAGTCATGTCACCGATCTATTCAGATCGGACCTCCACCTGTTGGTTGGGTGTGGATAGATCCTCAGGGTGTCCTCTGTGTGTCGAGATAGGATCCGTCAGTTCTGTGTGCAATGCATAGGTAGTCCATATATGATTAGCAATCAGATAAAACCATGGGCCCGTGGTACACTTTAGAAGTCAGTTCTAAGTGTTCTTTTAGAAATTGCTAATAAAGACGTCGATGGGAATGTCCATATAGAGAATTGACGTTTACATCTATATCTATGGGATATATCTGGATACCTGTGACAGAGGAATTATACATATGCCATGACCTCGACCTGTATGATTCATCGATTTTATCCGTGGTCGTCATAATTTACGGGTGGGTAAATTATGGACACAAAATTAGATTTTGTGACGGATATGTCTGAATCTAGAGAGTCTCACTAGTGAAATATACTTGTAGAGTACTAGGATAACTTTTAGATTAATACTGATTATTTATAAGTCGTTTAAAGGTTAAACGAAAAATACATGCAAATGGACCTAATAGTCATTTCCCAATTTTTGTGTATTTGTATTTAATGATATATTTTATTAAATACTCATTAATTAAATGTCAAATTATGATATTTGACATATATCATAAATATATATGTATTTGGATATTTAATGTAAATATAATTCATATATTTAAAATATTTGTATTTAAATAATTATTTAATTATTTAATTGTTAAATAATTAAATTAATTAAAAATATATATATCTTAAGTTTTGATATTTTAGGAGATGCCTTGAGTTGCTTTTGTTGACTTGTTGAATTTCATTAAAGGTGTAATGATAAAAATACAAGTTGATTAAAGTAAACTTTAATGAAACAAAAATTAAATATCTAGATATTTTATGCTTACCAAATTCGGCCAAGGGCTTTATTGGGTGAGTATATATTGTTTTGTTTCATTTTCATTAGGTTAATGGTTCATAAGTTACAAAAACAAACACAAAAAGAGTTGAGAGAAAAGTTTGAAGACAAAAAAGAAAAGCTTGGAAAATCTTTATTTTTGTAAGTTTTTCTTTAAATCCTGCAACATAGAAAATATTTATAACATGCTTAGCTTCAATATGTGTTGCTAGGATGTTGTCTCTACACTTATAGTTTATGTTTTAATTGGTTGGGAACTTGAATGAAAGATGTATGCATGTATAATTTCCAAGTGAGCTTGAAATGGTTTCATAACTCTGTTTTGATTATTTGATAATCAAGTTTCCATTCTAGAGTTTCTAAGCCACTCATTGATGACCTAGAATTTTTCTTGAGTTGTTTCATGATGGTGAGACTTGTTTGGTGTGGTAAAGAATGAATTAAAGTGTTGAATTTAAAAGATTTGGAAAGATTTGTCAATTTGAAGAAATTATAAAATTAGGGTTCTTAACCCTTTCCAATTTGGGGATTTTCATATATGTGATGTATTATGGTGTGTATATGATGCATATTAATTTTTGGGTTTATTGGATTTGATCTTGGCATGTTTTGAACATAAAAGGGCTAAATTGTAAAAATGGAAAATATAAGGTGTGTTCGGCAATTAGCTAAAAATTGGGGATATTGTTGCAATCTGATTTTGATGAGTTGGACTTGTTGGAAATCATTTTATATATTATTTAGAATCATCCAAAATTGTATTTGATAATTTTATGACTAAAATAATCAATTTGCAATGTTGTGGGGCAATTCGATAATTACCAGGAAATTTGATTTCTTGTGTAATTTTTCAGAATTTAATAATCGGATAATTAAATAAATAAGTTTATTTAATTGATCGAAGAAAAATTTTGAAATCGAAAAATTTTCATTTTCTGTGATTCCGCTGTGTTACCGGATTTTCGCCATAAAACCCCTACATATAGTATGGCGGAGTATAAAGTAATATTGCATTGCTGACTCCACAATGGACGCTGAATATGTAGCAGCTTGTGAAGCATCTAAGGAAGCAGTTTGGCTCCATAAATTCTTGGGAGATCTGGAAGTTGTTCTATATATGGATAGACCACTCACACTTTATTGCGATAATAGTGGTGTAGTGGCAAACTCCAAAGAATCAAGAAGCCACAAGAAGAGAAATCATATAGAGAGGAAATATCATCTCATCAAGGAGATAGTGCAGAGAGGAGATGTTATCGTCATAAAGATTGCATCCAGAGAACCCAGATGATCCGTTTACAAAGACCTTGTCGGCTAAAGTGTTTGAAGGTCACCTAAATGGTCTAAAATTATGTGACATGTCTCATTTGCCTTAGTGCAAGTGGGAGATTGTTGGGATGTATGCCCTAGAGATACATATGATGTAAACGACTTTATGTGTTTTGAAATAAAATGATGGATTATTCATTTATCAAAGTGTTTATTTAATTTTCGCATATTATAAATTATCTTGAATATCCTAGATTACTTATGTGCCTTCAGACTTAGTGTATGAGTGTCATACACAAGAGGATTTAAGTCTGAAGTTAATAATCTTAAATAGTCCATAGATAGCAAACAAAGCGGGTATTTTATTTGTGGTTTATCTATAGTTTCGGTCCATTCTATAATTGTATGAAGACCTTGATCCGAGATCGTCCACATAGAGACATGAGAATGGAGGCACCTTGTATGATGTGATCATGTAGGATTGGACCCAGATGGAAATGACATTCTTTTAATATCCGTTAAATAAAGAAAGTCATTTCAATCTACCAGATGGTCATATATGGATTGATCTTAATCCTGAGTGTACTACGAACTCATGTATGGTAGGCTATGTCATTTCATTTACAAAGGTGAGGTTGGTGTAGCAGTCCCGACCAATAGCTACGTACTTTGGGGGCATGGTCTATTGTGTAGCTAGGAACATTTTACATAGATATGAAGTTCACTCATTGCGAGAAATAGAGGAGTATCTTTCTTAAAGGTTGATTCGGTACTTGAATGGTTTGAACGTTCAAGTCTTTCAATTACGAATAGAAAGATTAATATTCATAATAGTTATGAATAAATCGTTCATTAGTGAATCAATGGTAATTAAGGTATAAATAATTAGAGGGGTATAACGGAAATTATGATCTGACTCTAATTACGAGATACTTGTGAAGGGTCAATTCGTATGTAGTGACTATATCGATGGACACCGACTTGGTTCGGCTTAATATATCATCTGTGGCAACGAGAGTGTAACTTTGGGTTTTTAGTGGAATAATCCAGAGTTAATAATTTAGAATATTTAATTAAGAGCTTTATTAATATTTCCAGATTATTGGAGCTCGGAACCGTAGGTCCATTTGGTCCCCGTGCTAGCTCGATTTACTATAGCGGATTTAGTATAATTGGATAGTCCAATTATATTCTCACAAAGATATAAATATTATTAATATGATTAATAATGTTATTATGTCACACTTGAAACATTATATTAAAAGTTAATATATGGTTTTATTAAATATATGATATTTAAACACATGTGATTTAATTATATTAGATATAATTAAATGAAAAGGTTAAGATATTAATTTCTAAATTTAGATTTTGGAAACCTTTGGATTTAATTTAGAAGTTAAAATTTTTTAAATAAGCATTTAAACTTTTGTTTTGTAACATCTTTTCTTTTAAGGAAAGTAAATATTAATGTTACAAAATTTTTTATTTACACATGTACTTGGTCGAAAATTGGTGTAAAGAAATGGGAAAGGATTTGTTAATTTTGGAAATTAATCATCATAGGTATAAAAAGAAAATTGGATTTTCTTTTGCCAATAAAAGCTTTTTCATTTTAACCCTAGCCATCTTTTGATCTTCTTCCAAATCCTCTCAATTGTTGAGAAAGAAAAAGAAGAACACAAGAAAAATAAAAATCCAAAACAAAAGTTATTATTTGACTTAATCACTAAATAATTTAGGGATTATTTCATGAGTCTTGCCCACACAAGTTTCAGTTGGTAACGAGACATAGCTCGGAAAACTTTGTGGTGTCGAACTTTTCTTCATCTTCAGCTTATTTTCTTATTCACGACAGTGAGGCTACAAATTGCTCATTGCCGCCCCTTTACTTGGTGAAATGGAATCCGATTTGGTTTCGTTTTAATCCAGAATTTTTGGGGAACATATAGTGGTGCTTTGGGGCTTTGTTAGAGCTGTTTTCAAATGAAAAATCAGAAACAAAACATAGCCACTGTCCACACAATTTCTGGGACTGTTGGGGAGTGTGCTGGGCGCATTTCGGGTGCTAAAACAGTCTGGTTTTGTGCTGCTGTTCGAGGGCTGTTCGGGGGCTATTTCAGGGCTGAATTTTTACTTAAAACAGTAGCAAAACTTCAGTGGTATTGCTGGTTCCATTCGATAATTAAAGGAGAAGGGCAGAAAAAATTTTCAAGTCTGATCCGTGTGCCTAAACTGTTTTCGTTGCACGAGGAAAGCATTTTCTACACCTTTACACTTTGAGTTTTCTAAGTAGGCTCACTCGAAAACCTTTACGATTACCTAAACAATGGGATTTCACAAACCGCAAGTGTTTTGTATAAAAAAGTTGTAAAACACACTTGGACACTCACAATGATAAAGAAGATTGTGTGAGTTGGTTACCCAAGTGATCTAAGCTCACTACTAATGTATATGAAGGTGTAGTGTGTGAGAGCTTGATGTATGAGTGCACATGATTATGAAGGTTTATAAACACTCTTGTTTTTGCTCTATGAGATGATATGAAAGTTGTGTATTATGTCTCATGTGTGGCAAAAATGAATTGGGGCTTCAATTTATAGAAAAGTGAAAGCAAGCCCCAACAGCTGTTTTTGAGACCAGTATGCCGGTCTCTGACACCGATATGTCGGTCTCCAGTGGATATAGTACCATTTGAAGAATCCGACTGTTAGACCGGTATGGACACTGATATGATGACCGGTTTGGGTCATGTCAGTTCGAATGTGTGTGCAATATGAAGAGCTTTACCGGTATGGTCACCGATATGATGACCGATTTAGGTCATGCCGGTTCCATTAAATGAACTAGCCGTTAGGCTCACCGGTATGGGACCGGTATGGAATCTGGTTTGGTGTGCCGGTTCCAGTAATGTGCATTTCCCAGGTCCACCGGTTTGGTGACCGGTATGGGACCGGTAAGGTCCGTGTCGGTTCCAGTGAGCATGCAAAATTCATCATCTCACCGGTATGGACACCGGTAAGGTACCGGTATGCCGGTCTCTGTGCCAAAAATGCAAATATGAAGGTTTTAACGTATTTTGTACATGAACCTAATGCATCCAAATGAATGTGCATGTTTCCTATGAGCTTAGAAACCTGAATACTCAAATCACATTACAATTAGAGCCACAAGCTATGACTTAATATAAAATCTTCAATGTATGCAAGTCTTCACATTCTTCGCTCTTCACCACGTTGTGCTTCGACATCTTTTTGTATTGTCTCGCATTTGTGCGTCGAAAACTTCACTCTCGTTGCATCATCAAAATCCATTACGGGATTGTGTCACTAATAGATATAAAAAGATCTGCTTCGTTCTTTTTCTTCTCTACATTGATTCGATAATTCAAGATATTCTTTTTGAGTGGATGATATTAAAAAATCCGCTTCAATCTTTTCGGTTAGAATTTTCTGGAGATTTTATTTTTATATTGGAATAATTTTCTTATTTTAATTTTATAATTTTAAAATAAAAATTAATTTTAGAGATATTTTAATTTTATAATTTTATATATAAGAAAAATAATGTAGAGATTAAATGACATGTATTAAATTAATAGGTTTTTTTATTTTAATAGGAGGTTATGTTTTTATTTTAATAGTTTATATTTTAATATTTAATAACAAACTAATTTTAGAGATATTTATTATTGTAATAGGTTTTATTTAATAGATTTATTAATTTAATTATAATTTAATTATCGTACTCAAGTGATTGCAGCCACCAAGCATATGGCCAACCGAGCTACACCCAAACATTATTTAAGCACAGATAATTTAAAATAAATATATAATGAAGTGAGACACAAAATGCGGTCACCACATTCAAGAGATGCCTGTCTAATCTCTCTAATACAACCAAACTATATATTAATTTTTATTTTTATTTTTATTTAATTAAAAAAAGATTTACATAGGAATGAGAAATCTCATTCCCGAAACACCAACCACACTCGAGTGATTGCAGCCGCAAAGCATATGGCCAACCGAGCTACACCCGAACATTATTTATAAACTTATAATTTAAATACTTACTTTATAGTTTATAACTATCAATAGGATAAATTACTCAAAGGGGAACAGGCTTCTCAAGCAATGTGGCAACGTGGTCTTTGATCACATAAGAGTTTGTGTAGCCATCATCATACTTGTATATAACATCCATCACTCGTGCAAGATTGAGAATGCGATCAAGGAGAGGCATTGCCACTTCTGTTGGTTTCAATAATCCTTCATTTATATCTTCCCATCCATTCGATATTCTTTTGCGGAATATTTTAATTACCTCTTCTTCAGAAACGCCATGCTGCTTCATGTAGCATTCGATACCAGTGGCAACATGTGTTCTCTTTTGTTCGTGCTACAAACATGTAGATATGAAATTGAGTAAAGGTTAAAAAACATTCTATTTTTGGATTATTTTAATGATGAAACGATGAATAAAATGATCATCAATACTACAAATATGATGATTTTGAATTGGAAAATCTCGACATGTCTTGACTAATGAGATAATTAATATTTTAAAAAAAATAGATTTTATATAAAATTATTATATTTATATATTTTTAATTGAAATAATAATGTAAAAATGTTAATTGTTGTAGGATAAAAGACTATTAGGCCCCAATATTTAGGAAAATAGATTAAAAAAACAAAAAAAAAAACCTCTTAACTTTCAAAGAAGGCACATAATCAACTTTATTTGTTTCGACATTGAAAGGGTTATTTTATAAATTAACATAAGAATTAATGGCATGTGAAAAATGCATATTAATATACTAAATCACCTATATTTCTATCCAAATCAACCAAATTTACTAACGGATCGGGATCAATATGTCTTTTTCCCAAGGGTAATTATGTAAATTTGGAAATAATAATCAATATTGTACCTGACGGGAGACTATATCATCCATTAGTCTGCAAACAACTTGTAAGGCTTTAACAATTTTAGGTTCATCGGAGATCCAATCAAAGGCCTGGTCATTAGCAATCTCTCCCATGCCAAGAAAAGAAACCGTTGCCAGCATATGATAACAAGTTGTGACTAATGAAACTTGCATATATTCCTCCACTTTTGGAATATAACCTTCATTGCACCACTTCGCTTCCTCAAAATAGGCTATGAGTAGTTTCTTCAACTGGTAAACAATCATATAGTTAAATAACTTCAATCAATATACATGATGTAGGAAAAATACATGGGGGAATTTCAAATAGTCCTAACAAGGGCTTTTCATATACATCGGATGATTTAGGTGTATAATCTACCGTTTCGAAATTCACTGTGAAAGGAATTTAGATTTTGATCTTTTTTGTCGGAGACTTCCATTTTATTGTGGTTTTTGTTAGTATTTTTCTTTTAAAAAAAAAAAGTGAAACAC
Source organism: Zanthoxylum bungeanum (assembly GCA_019454045.1). Classification (NCBI taxonomy): domain Eukaryota; kingdom Viridiplantae; phylum Streptophyta; class Magnoliopsida; order Sapindales; family Rutaceae; genus Zanthoxylum; species Zanthoxylum bungeanum. The sequence goes on along the minus strand of SKCR01040861.1, from coordinate 2,160 downwards.
CATATCTTCAACACTTAGAGAATTCGGGTATTTTCAGGAGTTTTCGAGTCCAGAGTCTAATTGTGGTTAGTATCTAGTATAAAAGGGTGTTAGGCTTGTTATTTTTTCTTCAATTCATTAAAACTTTAATTCCAGAAAAAAAATAACAAAACTCCATGATGTTTAGTGAAACTAGCGAAATTTTCTCATGTTTTAAAACTAAACAAAAACTCATTACGTACATAGGATTTTATTATAAATAAATTTATTTTTATAGTAAAACATGAGAAGAATTTCACTTAATTTTTAAAAAAAATGAAAAAGATTATCTTTAATATCACCGAACATCAATGAGATTTCGCTCATTTTTTCCTAAAATATATAGAAATTACTTACCCTTTCTATTACATATGATACACCATATGACCTTCCTTCCTTGGAGAGTTGCTCCTCAGCTTCACAAAAAATATCATAAAGTCCCTGGTAAATCAGTTTCATATACTCCGGAAGTTCATCTATATTGCTGATGTCCCACCTGAAAATCAATCAAGTTCGTCTATATTTTAATCTCAGCTGAAAGACACAAAAAATGAGCTGAATTAATAATAGATTTCTTGAACTTGACCTTTTGATAACATTTGTAAAGAGCTCAAGTTCTTCGAGGGTACCGTAGGAGTCGTAGGTATCATCTAAAATGGATAGGAAGGCAATTATTTTCGACATTGTCTTTCTTCCAAAGGAGTAATGAGGCTCAAAGTACACTCCTAGTATCCAAAAATAGCATTCTACAATTCTGTTTCTAGCATATGGCAGCTTTGTTTCAACATCAAAATTTGTCCACCACCTGAATCGCAAATAATTAAAGAGTCTCATTATTGAGTTGTTGCATAAAAAATATTGGGGAAAATGATTAAAAGAATGTTATTTCAGTAAAATAATTATTTCCTTCTTGGGAAAATGAGCTTAACCCCCTTCATTTTTGACAAAACAAATTGAAACCCTATAATGTTAAAAATTGAACAAAACCCTTATTTTTATAACAAAACCTTAGGGTTGACAGAAAATCTCGAATCCCGATCGAGTTCTCGTCCCATTTGGTCTGATATTCGAGATAATTTTTCATTTCGAATGAAAATTTTGAGGGATTCGGGTCAATATATTATCCCGAATAAAAAATTGAGCCGGGATTCAGGAAAATTTTTTGTCCTGAATCCCAAATTTTATCCTAAAGATCCCGAATTCTGATTGGGATTTAGGATCTCACACCATTTGATCTAAGATTTGGGATAATTTTGTCCCAGTTCAATAAAAATTTTCTAATGATCATAAATTTGATTCTAGATATAAATTGAAAAAGTACAAAATTTGAAAGGTAACATGTATACTCATTTCAACAGCAGAAATTTTTTGATGAGTTTTGAAACACAAGGGGGAAAATGATTAATTGCCTTTTAAACATTTGGACTTACTCGGTGATGATGCTCAGCTCCTTGCGATGAATTACTTGAAGCATGGAAAAATCTAGTTTTGCAAACTTTAGTATTGTATTATCCTTTGAATTATCTTGTGAGTAGACATCCATGTAATACCTTGCCTCCAACCTTGGTAAGCCTCTGCGGAGTGGCCTATTCAATGCATGAAGTATTTGATCAGCAAGCTGAGGGCTTACTTGAGTAACCATTGATTCAAGGTGAGAGGTGGTGAAAGCTAGGGCTTCATCCAGGATATCTTCTCCACGAATGCCAAGATTTGACGCCTCATACAAACTTAGCATGCCGTGCACATCATTAACTAATGATTCCTTGAACTTTCCTTGGTCATCTTTGAATTTGCCAAATACATCTGCTTTCACAATGAAAAAGTAAATCCATTGACATATCAATATCACATTATCTTAACTTTAAACCATATTTTAGGGGGGAATTACATTTAGCTCCCTAAGGCTTATTCCTTTTACAACTTAAGTCGTTTATTTTCGGGATATTTTACCTTATTATCAATCTAATATGATGTCTTCATCAAAAAAGTATTACATAAAAATGTCAAATTTATCCTTCAACAGTGAAGTTGGAATATTTAAAGTCTAATATTAAGGACTTAGAGGTCATTCTCCCAATTTCAAGTATCATTGACAGTAATTACCACATGGAATATAGTATCCTTGTTGTCTGAGTAACCGAA